>JAQZBX010100161.1:0-11397 GCA_029593785.1 Cabassous unicinctus
TAAAAGCCAGATAATCTTTGAAACAGTCTATGGGAAGTTGGGAATTGGTCATGTCTTCATCCTTTCTGTGATCACAAGTATATTTTCTATGACACTCCCAAACTGGTCTTAAGAAAGAAGATGAAGTAAGACTTAGAAACTCAGCACGTAAGATAAGAAACAGGAAGAAATCCTTTTACACAGGCGACCAATTGCAGGGCTCAGATGTGAAACATTCTGTTGGTTGCTAAATCATGCATGCCATTTTGGGTTCAGAAATATGCTCTATATCGTACCACAGCACTGAAAGCTGTGGAAGTAAGTGGCCCCTCCCTTAGTATTGGAGTTTGGGATGTCGTTTCTGCACAGCTGGGACTGTGAGGAGAAATTGAGTGGCAGAAGGTGATAGGTGTGGTTTCTGAGTGTAGACACAGAGAAACAGAGTCAACAAATCTAGCCCAGCTGCCTTCAAACAAAATTCGCTTGTTTACTTCTGGAACATTTTTATGATGACTAATCACTCATTTTTTATTTTAGGTTTTTATTGGTCCATTTTATATTTTCCTAGAGAGCCACTCATACCACTTCCTCAGTGAATGAGAAAGGTTCCCACCATTATAAGAGTGGGTCAAGTGCAGATATACAGAGGAAGCACCTGAATGACCTTGGTTCACCTGCCAGCCCCACCTTACCTTAGTTCCTTGTGCCAGTTTTCTCACCTGTAAAAGGGAGATAACAGAAGTATGCTGCTCATGTAGTTCTGAGGGGTTGAAAGAAATAGGGTATGTGAAGCCTCTGGAATGAATCCTGACCTATAGTGGGCACTCAGTACATTACAGCTGTTTGCTGTCGTCATAATTTTCAGAGCCTAGTTGATTGGGGTGCAGCAATCAGTGTTGATTGTTAAAGTGACTGGAGCCTCAAGACCTGCCAGGCTGACATGGGCTCCTAAACAGTCCAGCCTTTCTTAGCGAAGCCAAGTCTTTCCTAGCACATCTCAAGTCCAGCTCCAGTCACCGTGGTTATTACCCTCTGTTTCAGTGATTCCTTGGAGAATCCTGTGAGGCAGTAAATATATACTTTCATGGAACTGAAAATAGGACAGCCCTCTTTCACAGCAGCTGGAAAATTCTGTTACAAGGCTGTGTGCAGCACCATTCAAGAGCAACAGCCTCCACCAACTCATTTGATCTTTGGATCAAGGTGGAGAGTACATGGATAAATGCTGAATCACTCATCTGATTCTCGTGAGACTAAGGGCAAGGCAGAGTGGATGCCCTTACTAAGGTCCAACCGAATACATTCAGATCCAGCTATTTCCCTTGATAGTTTCATTAAGAGAAAAAATTATACATAAAAATATAGATAATAATCGTAAACAACATGCCATAGTTTTTCATATTTGTTCATGAGTCTGAGAAGCTGCTTCCCATGTATGTCCTTGACTAAACTGTGTCCATATATTGTTAAAAAAAAGAAAGAAAGAAAAAAGAAAAAGTGATGTTCAGGTCTTGTAAATTGGCTCACATTTGTCTTCTCTACACTCTCTACACTCACAGCTATTTCTTCTTGAAGAGATGAGAGAGAGAAAGTATGATGGGTATGCCCGAGTAATACAGAAATCATGGAGAAAATTTGTTGCCCGGAAGAAGTACGTCCAAATGAGAGAAGAAGGTATTTTAGTCATGTTGTTTCACGCATTTAACAAACCTCAAGAATAAGTTTGAGCCTAGATGATGTTACAAGTTTACTTTTCTTTGCATATAACGTTGTATGTTAAAACTCTTGCATTCATGTAGAGTTTCTTTGTGTGTTTCCACCCTGATTATTTTCCTCCCTTTTCTGGTACACTGATCTTTCTCCCTTCTCCACCCTCCGGTAATTGCAGCCTCAGACCTCTTGTTGAACAAGAAGGAGAGAAGGAGAAACAGTATCAACAGGAACTTCATCGGGGATTACATTGGGATGGACGACCACCCCGAGCTCCAGCAGTTTGTGGGCAAGAGGGAGAAGATTGATTTTGCAGACACAGTCACCAAGTACGACAGGAGGTTCAAGGTACACACGGACCACCCACCTCAGAGGCACCACACCGTTTTCTTATTGGAAAAAAAAAAAACACCTCATAGTGTTGCTTTGCTTATTACCAGAGCAGAGCATTTTAATTGTAGGACATTCAAAAAATACAGATAAGCCCAAAGAAAATTAGCCACCTACATTCATAAACAACCACTGTTAACATTTTGCATGTATCCTGGCCTTTTTTATACAGATATACATATGCATATTCAGCTTTACCAAAACGAGCTCTATTATGTTCTTTTTTTTTTTTAAAGATTATTTATTTATTTATTTATCCCCTCCTTGCTGCTTGTGCTTGCTGTGTCCATTCGCTGTGTGTCTTCTCCGTGTCTGCTTATCTTCCCCTTGCTGTGAGGTCTTGCTGCATCAGCCCCTCGCACCGCGCGAGCCGGCCTGCCCTCACAAGGAGGCCCCGGGAAGCGAACCCGGGGCCTCCCATATGGTAAACGGGGGCTCTAGTGACTGAGCCACTCCCGCTTCCCTATTATGTTCTGTTTTTCTTTTCTTACTTAATAAAGTACTAGGGAGAACTTTCCATGTTAATAAATGTATCAGTATAAATTATTTTGTATAGCTACATAGTTTCCATTGAACAGACACTTTTTTAAAAAAAATCAGTTTCTCATTAATCAATTCTTAGTGGTTTTTTTCTGTTATTTGTTTTTTTTACTGTTGCAACTCTGCAATGAGCATCCTTTCACATGTGTTTTTGTGCATTTGTCTTCTAATGTTTTTAGAATAAATTGGTAGGAATGGAACTCCTGGCTCAAGGGATTCAGAATATCTTCATAGTCACTAAGCATATTGCAAACGGTTCTCGCCCCTTTTCCCCGAGTGGATTACTGAAGCTTTGCATTATTCACATAGCCACTAATGGAGCAGTTCATTGTCTTAACTCCTCTTTTAGGCGCTCTCTTTCTTTAGTCTGGTATAGTATTATTTAGTCTGGTGTGGCCTAATAGTGAAATCTCAAGCCCCAGTAGCTTATGCATCCATTAAGAGTTTATGTTATTATTATTTTCCCCCCACAAAGAGGGCTCCCTCATCTGTTTGCTCGTTGTTTTTGCTCATTGTCTGCTCATTTCTTCTTTAGGAGGCACCAGGAACTGTACCTGGGACATCCCATGTGGGAGGCAGGTGCCCAAGTGCCTGAGCTACATCTACTCCCCAATATTATTTTTTTTAACAGAAAAAAAAATAATGAAATAAATAGCAGTACTTATAAGAAGTAAGGTTGTTATTATTTTCTCCCCACAAAGAGGGCTCCCTCGTCTGTTTGCTCAATGTTTTTGCTCATTGTCTGCTTGTTGTTTTTTGCTCATTGTCTGCTCATTTCTTCTTTAGGAGGCACCAGGAACTGTACCCAGGACCTCCCATGTGGGAGGCAGGTGCCCAAGTGCCTGAGCTACATCTACTCCCCAATATTATTTTTTTAACAGAAAAAAAAAAAATGAAATAAGTAGCAGTACTTATAAGAAGTAAGGTTGTTGTTTTGCTGAAACTAAATCATTCCTTGCCACCTGACTATGGGACCCGCTGCTATGGTACAGGTTTTGAATGCAAACATGAGCATTTAGGTCACTTAGCATTGCTAAGTTGTTGCATAGGTATTCCAAAATATATTTATTTACATTAGATTTTAAGGATTATCATTGATTTTTTTTTTAATTTTTTAAAGAAAATTTTGTGGACTCCCAAAAAAATATATGCAGACACTTGAGGGATACCCTTTAGAGAAACATGCTGGAGCAGATAATTGGTAGGGGCACCATATGTGTTGGTTTGCCTAGGACGGCCCCACCTGATGCCTTAGGTGGAACCATATGAGTTGGCTATTTTTATAAGTCGTTAAGAGTCAAATATGAGCAATTTCATGTGTCAACCTAGTAATCATTAGCACTAACCCCTTCTTCAAGGGACCTGGCCCTCCCAGTGGTAGTGAAGATTTGCTGCCCACGGCAGCATCCTCCATCTTGGTAACAGATACCCATTGTGTATTCAGTCATCACTTTGGCCATGTCTGGCCACCTTCTTAAAACATCTCTTATTACAGGGTGTAAAGCGAGACTTGCTGCTTACCCCAAAGTGCTTGTACTTAATTGGACGAGAAAAGATCAAACAGGGCCCCGACAAAGGCCTCGTGAAAGAAGTGCTGAAGCGGAGGATCGAGATGGACAGGATCCTGTCCGTGTCCCTCAGGTGAGTGGCCATCGCCCGTCCACACCCTGCTGGGAGAAAGGCCCGGCGGGGCTCCCTTGTGGGCCAAATCATGATGAAGAGACTGAATTTCTCCTGATTCCCCAAAGACACCTGAACTTCAGAAATCTCAGGGAGTCCTGGTATGGCAGGAATAAGATACCCAGAAGGTTGCTTTCTGGTTAGCTTTTCTAAACAAGGAATATTCAGATCCTTTATGAACCAAATTAGAGCACAGTTGCTCTCACTGAAGCAGAGCCAAGGGTCCTGAGCCCTGTCCTCCTCCCTGCCTCACCCAGCTTGAAAACCTGACCCACTGCACCAGCACTGTCCTTAAGCAGAGGTGGCCACAGGCTGTCAAGACTGCATTTTCAGTTGGCTATGACCTCATTTTGTCTGGGAAGGGAAGTTTCTTTGGGGCTCCTTAGGGTTCTTTCTGCCCATCCATACAAGGGAGAAAGCAAGTATAAATTGGTCTCCATAATCTGTTTTCCTGGAGTCATCATGTCATTGCCAAATGCTTCCTTCAGATCCAAGTTCACAGGGCGTTTGAAGCCTTGGTTCCCTCTGCAAGGCCTCGGGCAGGGGCACTGCCCTTAGTCATCACTCTGGCTTCCTTTTGACAGAGGGGCTTCTGTGCATGGGGGGACTTCCCTGAGTCCTTACATACTGAAAGCTCCCAGCCTAGGTTCTCTCTGGGAGAAAATGCCTCCTAGTCCACAGAAGACGAAGAAAAGAGGAAGAATGGCTGCCGTGAGCCCAGGAAATTCTTCCTTGAGTTGCGTTGCTGAACCTTTCTGAGGCCCAGCACCTTCGCCAGGGGAATCTTTGGGCTTCCGTTGCATTAAAAAGTAGTGGTGTTCTGAATGCGCATGAACAGGCCTTACTGGAATCTGGACACCTCTCTAAACTCTTATTCCACACAGGGGACAAAACTGCTGTGTTCAGGAAAAAGCAGGGGTTTTGCATGCTCAGGCGTCTGGCCTACCAGGCTAGAAATCCTGGCACCAGTGGGATCCCCGGTGTGATAATCCAAAGCAGATCTTAGTTGTGTCCATTCTTGCCTTTGCCAGTGCAGTTTCTGATTTTGTCTGTTCCTAATTTTCCTGGATAAAGGGCCAGTTAGTGCAGTGAGGGCAAGTGTTTAAAACATGCTAATTCAGGTTGTGGTCAAATTTCTAAGCAGATGCGTCCGCCAGTGCCCGTTTTTGCATTCCCACCTCAAGTAGGGCTCAGTGCCATGAACTTGGAGGAGAATCCCTAGGTGCTGTGTGGCCTTCAGGAGGTCTTCGTGCGTTCGGCCCCCTGGCCGGGTCCCAGTCTGAGGTGGACAGCTGCTGGCCACACTCTCCCTGTGGGCCCACAGGCTGCTGTGGTGTTCTGAGAAACCCAAGAGGGAGCTGCACGTTTTTTTTTTCTTACATGGAGACCAGCTCTACCCGGGTTAGCTGAAACGGGCCATGGCTCTACACTTGACAGTAGCCATGGCTGAAAGCCAGAGAAGCACAGCTGTAGGGCACATGTGCTCATCATTCTGAGTGATTATTGCTCTTTCTATTTTCATTTCCTGGTCTGTCCTCAGGCCCCCCCAGACCACTCAAGGGGTGCTGTTCTCACAGCAGCAAAATGAGGCTCACCATGATCATGATGAATAATCATATATCTACATTCATATAAAGCCCTTTGACACTATCTTGTTGATAAAATCCATGAGGCTTATCAAGACATGGGCAGTTCACACTCAAATTTCTTCCTTTTGTCCTTTCCCACCCCACCCCCCCCTTCTCTCACAGCCCCTGGGGATACAACACCTCATGTACTAGCTTCTTATTTTTCTGCCTCGTTAGTATTCATGGTCTGGAGGCTTGCTTCCTTGTGGCCTTCCCTTTTTAAAAGATGTAATAAAGTGAGGTACTTAGCTTAAAAGATGTCCTGGCTCTAAGGGAAAAAAGAAGAGCCTGAGTCATTTTAACTTGTGCTTTCTGCACGTTGCAGTTACTGGAGACTCTCACTTACCAAGATTGATATTGTTGCCTCATTTCCTTTATACATTATATTAGGCCGATTTTCAGAAATCACGTTAGGAAAGGAGAGGGCTGACTGGCTGCACAGAATCAAGCCCAGAGTAAAAGCTGACTGTGGTACCAAACCAAAAAGACCAAGTGTATTTTCTAAAAATACTTCAATACCAGTATAAAGAAACATTTTGAAAAATGTTTTAAAATAATTTTAAAAAAATTATCACATCTGAATGTGTTTTGAAGAATTTATAAGACTTACTAGTTTACTTTTGGCTGAAATTATATCACTTAATGGATTCTTACAGCTAAGCCTGTCAATGTATCATCACAAGCTTGATCTTTCAGTTCCATTTCTCACTCTTACAAGTACTGTCAGGAGCTCCCTATTCAAACAAACTGTAAAAAAACAATTATGACATAATTTGGGAAATGTGAGCATGACTATTTGTTATTCAGGGTTTTTATTACTTTCTTTAGGTATGCTAATGGTATGCGGGGTATTTTTATTGAAAGAGTCTTTATCTTTTATATACATACAGAAATACTTAAGGATAAAATAATATAATGTCTGTACTTTGCTTTAAAATAACATAGTTTGTGTGGGGGAGCAAAAAGAATGGGGGCATAGATAAATATGATCATCTATGGATTGATAGTTGTTGAAACTTCCTGCCATGTGGAGGTTCATTTTACTATTCTCTCTGCCTTTTTACATATTTGGAATTTTCCATAAAGATTTTTTTAAAAATTCTGCAGCGGACATCATATTTTTAGCAATCTTTATCTTTTATAGAGATACTGAAATAAGTCTACTTGAATTATAATTTTAAAACTTTTTAATTCTTAATTTGCAAGAAAAATATAGGATTGCAGCAGGTGGAAAGAGACCCAACAGCTCAGAGAGATGAAGGCTGCAGTTGCTCATGGGGGCTCCAGGATAATTTGAACCGGAAAAAATCCTTATCTACATAAGTTAGACCAGAACATTGATATCTGCATTCCTTCCTTCATTGGACATGTGGTGGGAATCAAAATTATCAGGCTGTAGCACACCAATATGTAGTTCAGACAGTGTCAGATTTCCAGCTTGAGGTTTCTCCAACAGCGGTCTGTGCATCAGTTTTTGAAGCATCCCTCAAGAGCTGCTTCTTTTCCAAGTACTGACCTTGACTTGTTCTTATTTGAAAAATTCCATTTGGCAGCAGGGTAGCCACAAGGTGGAATGGCTCATGTTCTTTGCTTTCCTAGTATAGATGGTGAGATCAGTGCCACATGATCACAGAGCTGGGGCTCTGTCTGGTGAGGCTTCTCAGAGTCCTTCTCATTCCAGTAGCTGGTCACCAGAAGGCCTAAGGCCTGAGACCAGAAGCTAGTGGGCTGCCAGTCTGGTGCAATAGGTTTTTCAATACTCTCAAAAAAGTTACCTGAAAGAAGGTGCTTAAGACCTGGGCACAGCTCCGTGGTCACAAGGTTCTTGTGTAGAATGTCCCATTGCCTAAATGTCTTACGTGTGCTGGCCATAGGAACAGCCCACTTCACTGCCTTTCCAGATGATCTGAAGCATTACTGAAATCTGGACTTGACATCCTCCTCAGGCTTTGGGGTTGTCAACATGGCTGGACTGAACCCCACCTGTGACAAGCCTGGTGTTGAGCTCTGGGATTCAAAGGTGAATGAGACACAGTTGCTGCCTCAAGGAGCTCCCTCCCATTCTGAGTAAAACACATGCCAAATAGGTTATAAGTGCTCAGAGAGTCAAATACAGGGCACCCCTGGAACACAGAAGAGGGGAAGCCTCCTTTTCACCAGGGGTCGGGTGGAGCTCTGAGGAGGCCTGACATGTGTCCACGCTTTCTTAGAGAAATTAAGATGGATCTAAACTTGGTGCCACTGGTTTTTCTGACTGGTAGAATTATTTTATTCTTTGTTCTCCTCTCTCTTTTCCAGTTAACGCAAAGAGCATATATTTCATAATTAGGAAAAACACTTTATAAAGGTTTGAATAAAGGCAGGGCTATCCTTTATTTTAAAAACTCCTTTCAGACTTTGCTCAGCATTTTGTGTAGCTAACATTTTTGTGAAGAAGATATTGGTTAAGGGAGTACAACAGGATTTTTTAGTGTTGTCAGCAATACAGCAATAAGCCGCAAAGGGGTGGTGGTGGCGGGGGGAGGGGGATGAAAAACAAATACAGAGCCAAACCAGGGACTAGAAAAGGATTTTTCAACACAGAGTACAGCATCAGACATCTGTAAGGAATTGCAGCATAAGCATATGAATACGATAGGGGTGAGATCCAAACATAAGTCTGATTTTTTTTTTTTTTTTTTAAATAAACATGAAGGCTTTGTTTTCAGGTCTAAGGAGCATGGGCTGAGAAGAGGGGAATAAGCTAAAACTTTGGCCTGAATGGAGATGTTTTGCTAGCTCTTTTGCCTGGGTCACTGAAGGCCTGGGTTTTTTAATTTGATGGTTAAAGTCAACATGTCCAAATACATCTCTTCTCATTTCCAGACTCATGTTGATAATTGACCTTGAAGGGTTTGGCCTGTTTGTTTTTTTTCTTTTATGGTAATGAAACTTACAATAAAATAAAGCAATAAATTTAAGCACATTATACTACTCAAGGTTATTTTCATTGAGTTCATTTAGCCCTGTTGAATAATCACTGTCCTGCCATAAGTACAGTCAAGCAATCAACTGTTTTGAGACATGTCAAAGAGTGCTTTGAGTCAAGCAACTAAAACAGAAAGGAGTTTAATTCCTCACCCTGCACACCAAAAAGTGTTTTACTTTTTCCCCATTGCACGTGCTCCTTACCTAGGGCGGCAGTCTTCTCATACCTGTGCTAGGACGCTTAGAATTCATTAATTCAGAATGATCCTGGAACGCTGTTTTGAGCAGCTTTTACATAAGTTGCTTTTCCTATTTTTGAATTGCTGTGTAACTGAAGTGATTAAGGCACTTCCAGAGTTTTTATCTGCCCAAAAAGAGGAATACAATAGTGGTTTTATGGCCATGCCCTTTGAGGCACATTATTCCCAAACTTTTGGAAAAGATTTCAATTCCTAGTCTTGGATCAGTCTGTGAACAAAGGAGGAAGGAGTGGAAAAGAATGCAATCTCCAGTCTCATCACATATCAGTAGCCAAAGACCACATTTCCCAGGCTTCCTTGTGGCTAGGTGTAACCACGTGATGAAGTTCTGGCCAATGGGGTGTGAGCAGAAGTGACTTGTACAACCTCCAGGTCATACCTTTAAAGGGAAGGAATATGTGCCTGCCTCCTGGACTCTGCAGACCTTGAATTGCTTTTGTACATACTGTTGAGTGACAGACAACAATGCTGTGTTGTTTAAACCACTGATAGTCAGGGTCTTCATCACAACAGCCAAGCCTGTATCCCCACTATCACAGGAAGCATGGTTGTGAGGCAGGGATGTTTGAAAACGTGAGGTAAAATGACCGAGTGCTCTAACCAAATAGCCATTATTCCTCAGAAACAAAGCATTCTGACTGCACATCCAAGGAGAACTCTGTGACAAAAGACAATGTCTTAAGTAAACAGGCTGTGAAAGAGCCAACTCCTCTCCTCTGAGCTCGGATCTTGCTTCTGGTTTCCTCCGCTCCTTCTCTGGTTCGTGGAGGCCACCATTCTACGCCTTCAAATTCAACTGTGCCGTGGTTCTACCCCAGCCCTTTATTCTGTGGATTACCAGGCCGCTTTCCTGCAGGAAGACTGAGGTGCTGAGGTTTCAGGGAAACAGGCTGCAACTACCCCTACTTCCTGGCTCAGCTACATGTCATTAGGTCCCTGCGTCAGCCCAGCTGAGGAAGTAGGAAGAAGGCAGAGAGAGAAGGTTCCAGTCAGGCCCTCTCTGCTCAGGAAGCTCATCTGGCCCCTACGACTGCACAGGAGTTACAGTTTAAATGGATCAAATTCTATACGGAAGAAAAAAACCCCAGGCTCAACAATTCTCTCTAAACCCAGACCTCCGTATGACTCACTTTTCTCACCATTCAGGCTTTGTCACCACCACAGTCATCCTCCTGGGGCCGTGGTACCAGGAGCCCGGAGAGAAGAGCTCAGCTTCCACGTGCTGTAGCTCAACCCTGATTACTAAAAGAACCACTTCATTGTCATTTTCCTGCACTTTGAGAGATTAAAATGTTACCCTGGTCTGTTCGCTGAAGTAGGTTCACTTAATTTGTGTTTAATATCTGGAAAAACACATACAATCCCTAAGGAAATGTCATTCTTTAAAGGATTGTCTTGGTCATTTGACAATAGTACTTAGAGGTTATAGTAAACTTATATAACATGAAGCCTTTGGGGTAGTAGGGAATTTTAAAAATTTCAATTGTATATGTTTTAGCTTTCCACAAAGTTTAGCTAGGCCTGGATATGGAACAGTGTCTAATCAATCTCCCCCTACCACTAAGCATTTCCCCAGGACTGGGTTTGCCTCAGCCTCCCTCTTCCATCCCCCCTGCAGCTCTTGACATTCTCCCTCTCCAGGCAGGAGTTTCTCCGCAACCCCACCCTGTCCAAACGTGCAGTTTCTGCAAAGGTGTATTTTTGCCTTCACCCATGGAATGCATTTGCCTGAAGACAGACAGCCTGTATATCTTGGTACTTTGATGTGTTTTTATATTCCAGTAGCACCTGGCACAGAGTTTAAAAAGAAGACCATGTGCCAACAGACTCCTAATAAAAGCATGCAAAGACCAGGATGTTTGCTTCTCTTTTCACAACTGAGCTTACAGTTGTTCCTTAGGGTTTATTACAGTAGCTACCACCATATCAAAAATTCTGCTAACTTGTGACTTACTTGGAATTGTTCATTTTCAGCTGCATTCTATTCATAGCATTCTGGACTTCCAGGCTTAATATCTTATGTATTTGATGATCTTAAAGACATTGTATTAGTCAGCCAAAGGGGTGCTAATGTGAAACACCAAAAATGGGTTGGTCTTTATAAAGGGTATTTATTTGGGGTAGAAGTCCACAGATACCAGGCCATAAAGCATTAAGTTTCTTCTCTCACCACAGTCCATTGCCACGTTTTAGAGCAAGACAGCTGCCGGCATTTGCCAGGGTTCAGGCTTCTGGGGTTCCTC
>JAQZBX010100162.1:0-11397 GCA_029593785.1 Cabassous unicinctus
ATACCCTTTCCCACCCCTATTCCTGTCTCCTCCTAGACCAGGCCTGCTCATTCTTTGAGACTCTGCCTACGAGGTCACTCCTAGGGGAAAACTTTCCCCAATCTCCCAGGCTAGATTAAGCACCCCTCCTGTGGGTTCCCATAGCAGCCTGAGGTCACCACACTATATTGTAATTGCTTCATCACTTTAAGTTCCATGAGATCAGGGCCTCATAATTGCCTGGCACACAGGGGAGTCAAAACGTATTTGGTAAGGGAATGACTGAATCAGAGGGCTACTCATTGCCAGCACGGCTGCCACCAAACTCCAATTCCACCAATGTTGCAAATATCGTCCCTTGCTTGAGCCACACATCCTGGCTGCTGTTACAACCACACACTGCAACATTCAGCCGCTTCTGGGTGGTGTTGCTGATGCTGGAGTGTGTGAGCAGGCAATGACTGGCATCTTTCCTTCTGTACCTCACCAAAGCATCTCCTCTGCTCCCTGACTCGTGGAAGTCCTCTCCACAAGCAGTGTCCTAGAGCTGCCTTTGGCTCAGTTGCCCTGGCCCTGGGGAAGGAGAGAGGGCAGCAGGGCTCCAGGGAAGGGGGACAGGAGGCTCTTATGCCAGGATGTCAAGCCTGCTGACCCTGGGCCAGCACACACTGTGGCGTATTCAGCCCCTTGACCCTCTGTCGGTTCCTGACAGGGTCGCGTGGGACCTAGGGCACAGATGCTAATTGCTTTCATGCTTGAGACCAGCAAGCCCCACCTGCCTCTCGCGGGCTAAATGGGCTTTCCCCTGATCTTCTCGAGGGCTCTGGTGAGTAGTGTCTCCTTACAGCCAAGGGTGACGTCATGCTGCCAGACTACCTTAGCCTAAAACCACGGTGTGCCCCACATTTAAACTCATTAGTGTGATGAAGAGGAAGGAAAAGTGAGGAAAAAGGAAAGAGGATGAGTGAAGAGCTAAAGAAGACTTCTTCCCAAGTTCAGGATGAGCTGGAACTCTGTAATGTTGAAGGTCACAATCCAAATAAAGTATTTCATTTCAATTTTATTTTGCACTGACAAATTCTCCCTCTTCAACCTAAAGGAAAATGCTGATAAAGCTTTTGCAGATGTCAATTGCCTCAACAAAACAACATTCTGATGAGTATAAAGTATATATTAATTAGAAACATATGGGAATTAATTTCCATCAAAATAAATGTGGTAATGAAACTTGAAAGTAAAGGAGAAGTGTTTGGCAAAACATTCTTGAGTAATGCTGAACATACAGAATTTATTAAGGGAGACAGATTTATTCAAGTTTAAAATCGAGCTATATTTTCTTGGTTCTAGCAAGCAGGCCACCTCAGCAATAAAGTCCTCATCAGTAAGAAAAGACGTTTAATTTATTTAAATGTATGGACTTTTGATTTGACTCAGAGTTTCATTTTTTTAAAAAGAAAACATCAAATAATGGGGGAAGAGGGTTGGGGGATAAGGATTTAGCTGTATCTAATACGGTTTATTTCTTTATAAAAAGATTTGAAACAGCGATGGCAAAATAACATTTATCAAATCTGGCTGGTATGCATGTGGATGTCTATACTATTATTTTCTATATGTTGGAAAAATGCCAATTTAAAATTAAAGGTATGTAAGCAGCCTGCAATGGTAGAAAAGCACATGGGGATGGCTTGAGATACCTGGCCCCGCTGTTTACTAGCTCCACAACCCTGGCAGTCTCCCTGAAGTCTTAGTTTCTCCATAAGGATAATCATGACCTGGTTCTCATCTAAAGAGTGAGTACAATCTATTATTTGGAGAAAAGACATGTGTGTCTATGTCTTAGGTCAGGTTCCCCTGGAAGTAGACTTTGAGACAGGGATTTGTGTGGGACTTTCATTGGGGAGTGCTCTCAGGAACACCACCGGCCAGGGAGTAAAGGAAGCCAGATTGGGCAGAGGCAAGTTGAGCTGTGATGCACTTGCAATAGGGGACTCAGCTGATTCCATGGGGCAAGTGGGAGCTGGGATGGCCTTCAGAACGGTACAGAGTCAAGGCAAGGGGACCCGAACCCTTGTATTCCTACCTCACCCAATCATTGGATGAAGGGTAGTCTCAAGGAAAGGACATAACCTCAGACAAGGCAGCCCACTTCCGCCAAGTGCAGTGCCTGGAGAGGAAGTTAGATGAGAGCTGTCAGCAACCAACACCCCCACCAGCTGGGGAATGAGGGCCTTCCCCCTACAGGGAGGCCCTGTGTTAAGCATCACTGGAACCAGTCCTCAATAAAGCAAGGAATGTGGCACAGAGGTGGAAGGACAAAGAGCCAGGGCTTAAGGGGGAACGGGGGTTTCCTGGGTTGGATCTGTGGACTCCGTGAGGGATGGGATGGGGTCTAAAAGCCTGGGAGAGAAAGTTGGCTGTGGCAGATCAGAGTTCTGACTTCTGTAAGTCAGACTCTTCACGCTCATTGTATCTTGTGGTATGTCCCTGATGGTCTCTTGTAGAAAATTTATGTGTAAATTCCAGCCAGTCACTGCTTGGACCAGAGAATTTAAGAGGGAAACAGTAAGCACACCTAGCATGAGTGTGACGGTGTGAACAGGAAGCCAAGCCCAAGAACCCAGGAGGAAGTTGAAATCCTGGTGAACAAATCAGGACACTTAGTTAGCCATCCCCTTTCCCCCACCACACCCACACCAGGGAGATTCACTTTCCAGAGCTAAACCTTGGAGTCCTAGATTCCCTTTGAAATGGGAGGGGTCTATTTCCTTTTAGCACCCCCCACTCCAACTTTCAGAATGTTATGGGTGAACTGAGGCAATCATTTCACATCTCGGGAGGAATGAAGTACTTTTCACTTTTGTACCACTTGGAAACTTTCACCATTTAAAAAAAAAAAAAAGAAATTTAAATTTTAAAGCTAGATTATATTTAGCCAAAAACTCTTTTCTAAAAGTTAAGGTGGCTTTCCCAAGCAGTCTGTTGTATCATAGTCCAAAAGCACGGCTTCCCCAAGAGAATCATTTTACATGACATTCAGAGGCCACATTTAACTAGGGTTTTAAACACCATATTTGAACCTACTCGTTTTATCATATCAACCATCGCCAGTCATTTATTTATAGACAAACGTCCTGCCATGTGCTCATTTTATTGCCCCCAATGACTCGATTTGGATTCAATCTGCTTTATTTAGTTGTAAATACTGAGAATTTGGGAGCTAAAATAGTGAAAATTCTGAGAGAAGGAGGGCTGTATACTTAGTTGTACAATGGGACCACGACTTCTAATTTGGCTTTTCCCTAGGATATTATCTCTCTGACCAAATCCTTAGCCTAGGTGCATTTCAGTGCTTGTATCTGAACACTAGCACAAGCATACATTGCATCCAATTAGCCCTTCAGGCAGGGATTAAAAACGAAATAGATAATTATCATTGATTATGGTTGGACTGCATCTTTATTCCCAGATACTTTATAAGGAGTGATATAAATAGGCAGAAAGGTGCCATGGATTTAAGCAGAAATTCTGGACCAGTCTACTAGTGTGCAATGGTTTCCAGCAGCTTTTAAACAATAATGCAATCCACTCAGTCCACAATACTGCATGAGAAGACTTCAATTTATTTCATTACCGATGACACTGTTGTTAGCCCGTCATCCAGCCTGGGTGACTTCATGCCTTATACAACTCAGCACCAAACACACTGTGTGTCTATTCCTGTAATTCATTTGCACAATTGAAAGGAGACAATAAATAAAAGCCACCATAAATTTTGCTTTCTAAAGACTACCCATCTACTCTTCCCACCTCTTCCCACCTCTACCAACATTGGAAGAAGCTAGAAAACTCCATGTTAAAGCTTTTGTCATGGAGAAAAACGGTGCTGTCGAACTCTGCTGAAACTAAACTACATATGCCACACAAGACTACCTAAAATGAAAGGCACTGGAAAATTCCTTCCTCTTCTTTAGCTTTGCAAAACTAATTTTCTTATCATATTCACTCCTGCATCAGGTTTTGCTAAGAGAAATCATGGGTGTGGACCAAGCACACGGGTGGGTTGTTATGACTAATCGTTAAACACTAAACACCTGACCTGACATTCTTATACACAATCACATGTATTAGTGACCATACAACGCAGCCAACCCACTGTCTAGCCCCAAGAGCTACAATCTTGTAAGGCCACCCATTATGGACAGTTGTCACAAAATAGTGTTCTTTGATAGTTTTTTTTGAACTATTTAGAAATGTGAAAAACATTCTTTGCTCACAGGCTGTGCAAAAAAAACAGGGGGAAGCAATGGGTCAGATTTGACCCACGAGCCATAGTTTGCCAACCGCTGATCTAGACCAGTGGTTCCAAACTTGTCTGCACCTAGGAACCACCTAGGGATCTTTCTAAAATATCAATGCTCAGGCCACACCCCAGGCCACTTAAATCATAGTCCCAGAGGACTAGAAGCAGGAGTAATTTTTGAAACTCCTCAGGTTATTCCAGTGTGCAGACAAGTTTGGGCATCACTGATCTCTAAACTAATATTATTCCTTCAGGTGCTACTCTTATAGGCTCATTGCCTTGTCTTTGGCTTCCTTTGTCATTGTTAATCCACCTAGCAAAAGATCTTGTGTTAGTGGGAGGGTAGATTTCACAATCAAAAAGTCTTAATTACAAAGTAACTTCTGTTGAGTTTAAATTATGGTGGGAGGGGAGGTTAGCCCACCGTTTGTCTTAGCCTGGACACGCCCCCTTCCCGTTCCCCAGAAAGCAGAATCTGAGACAAGGCAGTTTGTTCAGGAACATGATCCAAAGTAGCAGGAAAGGGCGACTGAAAAGAGTAAAACAGGGAAGGAAAAAGCTGGTACAAGGAGCATTATCCAGCTGGTTATGGCAGTGGGCAACGGAGGCTTAATCCTACTGGGACGCACTGAGGTGCTCTGTAGAACACACTTCAGAATTGTCTGCCTGTGAAATAGAAGAGAGGAACATTTACCCGCTGACTCCCACCCCCTACTTATCAAGGGTTGCCCCCAGGGATTAACTCACTCCTACTTCCCAGGTATACACAGTTGAGCACCATGCAGCCAAATGCCAAGCAGTGAAACCCTGGAGAGCCAAAGCCCTGTGCCGTCGAGTTACACCAGCGGAAAGCTGGTGGCCACTGGAATGGCTGGGCTAAGAGGATGAGGTGGGGGTGGGAGGGTAGGAGAGGAGTAGGTTCTCAAGTTATGTCCAAAATACCATCCAAAAGTCATGAGAGGCCAATATCTTAGAGACCCATATGAGTACTTTACTAGGGAACTCGATACAGACTTAGTATAAGGCCACCTAAGATACTTTCTCTTTCTTTAAAATTTAATGTCAACAATGATACATCTCCAATTTTAACAGGAAAAAATCTAAAAGTCAGACACAATTTATCAAAGTTGACTTTAAACTCTTCCCTAACTGGCCTTATTATCTTTATTCTACTTAATATTCATAGCAAGTTGAAGTTCAAATCAGATCACATAGCTAGCCAAAACAAAATTGACATAAACACAGAAAGGTCAGTAATGTGGTTAAAACACTTTTCAAGTAAAAGGTTTTCATTGTAAAAGTAGTACATGTTCATTGTGCAAATTTGGAAAGCAAAGAAAAGTGAAAAGAATATAAAATATACACTCAAAATTCCTCCACATAAAAAATAAAGGGCTAACTTTTTGGCCCGTTTCCTTCCAGTCCTTGTCTAGGCATTTTTAGGTGGTTATTTTATGTGTGCGTGCAGGGGTGGGTTGCATGGGGGTGCGAGTGGGGGGGTGTACACGCACACTTGTATATTTGACTTGAATGTCAAGACCTAAGTAAAGTTCTTAACTTTTGGTCATAGCAGACACGCTGCCTCCCTTTACCCCTCCTAAGTGCTCTCTCTTGTCCTAACTCTGTCCCTGCACACACATTTACCAGTCTCTTGAATGTTCTCTCCCCCACATCCATCCACATCTTTATGAAAATCCTACCTGCTTTTCAAGGAGGGCCCTGATGAACTACCATTTCCACATTACCTTTCATCCCCACTCCCTCTGATTTGGTGATTTTCCTCTCCTTTGAACCCCCAGTATTCTTTGAACTTGCTTTCAGGAGGTTATCATTTCATTCCAGTTACAGGGTAAGTAAGAGTTCTGTTTGCGGACTGTGTCCTCTTGCCATGCCCAATCCCCCACCTCTCTCTTGGATTATTACTTCTCTGAGGGCTGGACCTGGCTTATCCATCCCTGTTTTTCCCACAGTGCCTAGTGCTCGCTGTCTTGCCCATCAAAGGACCTCCATAAATTCTGTGGAATTACTAAATGAGTTTTAAAATTCTCTCATCTGTGAGCCAGGCACCGCTCATCTCGATACTTGTTTACTATACCCAGGCAAATAGTAAAAGCCTGAGGGCCAGTATATGTGTGTCACTGTAGGTGTGAAAGCCACGGGGCTTCCCAGTGCATTGGGCTGAGTGTTACTGTGGCTATGTCACGGCAGGCCTTGGGCGCCTTTAGGAGGCAGCGTTCTGAGTGTGCTGCTTACACCTCTCTTAGCAAAGAAACCACTTCACGGTACAGCAGGGCCTAGACATGCAAAAGCACTCGTCACAGATTTCCTGTAAGCAAGGAAGCCAGGCCAGACCACTTCCTTCTCCCACCCTCCAGTCTCCTGCGGGGGCCTCTCTTCGGTAGAAGCCTGCCAGCAAGGGAGGCTGCGTGGTATGGCTCAAAGACGTCAGCCTCCCTGGGACACAGAAAGATTGTTGCCGGGGGACGGTTGTGCAAAGAGAATGGGAACGTAGTTGATAATGGGCTCGATGGCCTCCATGGTTGCATTTGAGCTAGAGCTTCTCATCTGGTCAAGGTGTCTACTGTGGTTAGACCCTACTGCTACTCCTGTCCTGCTCAAGTCCACGACAAAATACAGCTATACTTTAGGTTGCTTCCCAACTGGTGGCATGTCGGGTATGTGCCACACATACTCATGTTCATTTTCCAATATCAGAAGCCTGTGAGCAACATCCTGACACATCCTCTCTATCCTGGATGTTCCTGACCTGTTATGTAAGGTAAGGAAGGACACACGAGCATTCTAGTGAGCCAAAGAGATGTCCTTGTTTTGAAGTACGGTATCTTACTATATTGTCATTTCAGCATGATAGCTATTCATGGTTTTGCCATAGTTTTCGCTACAATAAGGGGTTTTCTCCTAATAATTCATCCCTGGGTTTTCCGGGTCCCAGCCATTCCATCACATGCATTGTGAGAGCCCAGATATCTGTAGATCGTGATGTTTTGAGATCCCTCTTGCCTGGTGTCTTCATAGAACAGGTTTAGAATACTTCCTCTCTCAACCAGGCTTTTTCCATTTCTTCTCATCTGTCAGGTTGCATCAGATTACTGGGTAAGTGGCCACTGGCTTCCAATAGCATGCATTTTGAAGATACCTGGCTGGCCCATCAGTAAGCCATACCGGCTCTTGCTCTTCCAAAGCCAAAATCATTTGGGGGAGGGTGCCAACAACCTTCCATTAACATACTATTTGGCTCTTTTCAGAAGTGCACAAACCTCTTTGAGGACTGATTAGCCAAATCCTTTGTGTACCATTTCTTCTTGGCCCTGGAAGCCATTTGGGCCTGGCCAACCTTGTGTGGGGACAAGTCCTGCATTTCCTAATCCAGAATGGAAATATCCAACTGAAAGATTATGGTATGCCTTTACTACTCCTTCCCATAGATACCTAGGACAAGCAACAACATCCTAACAGCTGTACCTCAAAATCTGAGCTTCCAGGAAGCATCAGATTCAGAGCTCTAGAAAGCATGGTATGGGTCCCCACGCCAGTTTTGCCACAAGCTCAACTATGCCTGATTTGTATCCACTTAGTTATGGTCTGTAGGACAGTATGCATACACTGTGATTAAATTGTTTTCTAGAGCAGTTACCTGTTCCTCTGTCCACACAAACATATCTCTTTTCAACATTCAGTGGGATGGCAGCCAGGAGTGCCCCAAGTGGGGTTTATGTGCTCTCTGGTACTCAAGAATCACACATGTACTAAGGTGGGTACTGTAGAAGCTGTCAATTTAATCCAATTAGTAATATTTTATATTTGTCCTATCCACTCAATTCCAAGGAACGCAACAGAGCTTGTCAGCCCTTGAATTTTTTTCATGATAAGATGATTGACCACTGTGATTAGGATGTGTGGCACCATTATGTCCATGCCTCCATTAATTAGAAATTCATTACTGTGGTGGTGACTTATGGCATGAAGAGTAGTTTTGTGACCTCTGAGTATCAAAGGATGATGCTGTGGCACTAGGAGGGGAATTTTCAAGACCCTGTCACAATACCTTTATAAAGGTTTATTATAAACTTTCCAGTGATAGGAGACCGGCTGGTCTCTGTCACTGGGATTGAGAAAATAACATTTGCCAAATCAATTGCTTCGTGCTGTGTTCCCAGGCCTGAGTGACCTGGTCCACTACTATGATCATGTTGATTCTACAACTGACAGAATTCCAGGGCAGAAGATGAGATCAGCAATATGTTCCTTTTGTCCAAATTGTAGAGCTGTTTCGCCAAAATCCAGCCAGTTTATCTCAAATTTGGAGCTAAAGAATTTTAAACCAGTAGGTCCTGAGCAGAAAGAAAATGTGTATTTTTAGAATTTTCTGTGAATATCAGAGTCTTTACTATACGAGCCACATGAAATTTCTGGTTTTCTAAGTAAAAAAAAAAAAAAAGAATGGTTGAATGTTGGCAATAACATATGGATCAGTGATGCTCTCCCCCAAGGAGACTGACTACCCCAGCCCATATGCCCAGCAGGATTACAAGACTGGGTTCGTTCCTGAGAACAAGTAAGGGCTGAGACAATGGGCCCTGTTCTGGGCCCCACGTTTTAAATGCTTTATATATTTCTCTCAAAGAGTTAGATTGGGAAAATGGGGACAGTTTTTAAAGAAGGATATATAGTCACCACACATCGCAAGGTAGATAATAATGATAAAAGAGTGGCAAAACCCAAAGTTAGAAAGTATTGGTCATCGTATTGGTACTTTAGGTAATCTATGTCCTATCGAACATGTATTTTGGCTTTAGAAAATGGTGAAAATGACACTATACCACACTACATGGAAGTGTACTGGCTCAATTCAGCCCGTAGACACTTTTTCCCTTTACCCGGACATAGCATCTAATAATGTTGACTCAGTATGCCTTTATTATTTTTTATTTTTGAGGTACTGGGGCCGGGGTTTGAACCCGAGACCTCGTATGCGGGAAGCCGGCGTTCAACCATTGAGCCACATCGGCTCCCCTGAGTTGGTTTTTTGGTTTGTTTGCTTGTTGTTTGTTTTTAGGAGGCACCAGGAACTGAACCTGGGACTGCCCATGTGGGAAGCAGGCGCTCACCTACTTGAGCCATATCCACTCCCTCGGTATGCCTTTAGGTGGGGTATGCACTCTCCACTTACCCAGAGTCCTTACCCCTCCCTATTGCCTTCCATGTAGCAACTCCACAGATTTGTTACCTGTCTGGCTCATGAAAGCATTTGAATTTGAAATCCCTGCTATAAATAATGAGACACAAATTATGTAGGAACTATCACTTGACTAAAGTGCTAGTGCCATTTATTGGGCTGAGGAAAGTAGGAAGAAGAGGAGATTGTCTTGTCTTTAAATAGCAAGGTCCTACACTGCAATAAAGTCTGATTCAACTAGAAAACCACTTGTTTTATGCTTAACTTTTTAGAAACACATCTATTGCCTGAAGTGAAATTTATCAAGAGGAAATATATTTGAATGTGAGAAATGATGTGATGTAAAAAAAAAAGCCTCAAAGAAAAAAGCATTTAGAAAATAAAAGACATTTACTTGCAATAGGATGACAAGAAATTCAAACTTCGGAAGAAATGGTTTGGGAAAAAACTCTGTGAGAGTGTGTGTGTGTGTGTGTGTGTGTGTGTGTGTGTGTGTGTTTAAAAGGGGAAAAAGTGAAATTGCCATTAGTCTGTTCATGGTAGAAAAATAGCAGCTTTCTCATGTGATTATCAAATCTACAAAGGTTGTGCCATTTCTTCAGAATTCAGCATTGCAAAAGTCAGGGATAAGTTGTTTTGGCTTGACGAGTCCAGGCTTACAGGAAATGTGTAAGATGTTATTCATTGTGGGATCAGAACTAGACAGGGTGACCTTATTATTTTTGGTTTATTGCAAGGTACAAAGTGGATTTTTCCTCCTTAACTGCAAAACATGATGTAGATACTTATCCATAAGGAAGACAGGGCAAAACATCAGTTTTGCTTCCACAATGAAAAGGGCTTTGGAGTTAGAGAAACATTTGAGTTTCGGGTGCTGCTCTGCTGCTTCCAAGCTGCTACTGCCCAGTAGCGTCCTTGTCCTCCTCTCCATCCTGAGCACCACATCTGCACTGCATCCCTCAGCCTCCACTGCAGTCCAGTGTGGCCCTGGAGCTGAGTCCTGCAACAGGAGAAGTGAGGTGTGCCATTTCCAGGCCTGGCCCATCAAAACCTTCCATGCGGAATTCTCCAGGCTCTTTCCTCATCTGGAGAGGACTCCAAAGAGCTAAATGGAGAGGGCTCTGAGAAGCTAGAGGAGGGGAGAGCCACAAGAGGGAAGGGACCCTGAATAACTGCGCAGAGCAGAGTCCCAATTCCCCGTCCTCACTAAACTGCATGAAACTGGATGTGAGCAAGAGATAAACTATAAAATCATAGTGCTATTGGGGCTGTTGGCCTATACTAATAAATACCCTATGTGACAGTGGAACAGATTCTTTACTCTAAGTCTCAGTGTCTTCATCAGCAAACCTAGAATAACCATATCTCTAACTCAGGGGCGTGGTGTGCGGACTTAATTTTAAAAATGTCTGTATGGTACTGAACCCAACGCTTGGCACGCTTGTGAACCATCAACCGATATTACTTATTAAAATGGTTGTAGATGCGTGTTAGCGGTTCACAAGGTTAGATGGATCGAAAAGCAAGAAAATACCATCATTTCTTCTGCTTGGTATTACGGGCCTATATTTGGTAACAGCCTGAACCCAGGCCTCACACTTATCCAGTGCTAACACCATACACACTGATTAAATGTCCATTTGAAGATGTGGCGTCCCACGGGGCTGGGATTAATGTCGAACCAGGTAAGTCACCATTAAAACAGCTACTTTTACCAGCAGAGAGTACCTGATGACTCTCCAAATCGAACACTCTGAGAAATCACTCATAGGCATTATATCCCCAAGCACAAAAACTCCCACAAGCTTCAGACCACCATGGGGTCCATAAAACTCTGGCCTCCCCACAGACTCTGCGCCACCTGAAAGGGATGCTGACTCCACTGTCATCGTCAATTACAGTGGATTAGGGTCCACAG
>JAQZBX010100163.1:0-11397 GCA_029593785.1 Cabassous unicinctus
CTCTATATCAACATGGCTTAAAATACCAAGGTTAAATAATGTTATGGGACCTCTTAATTCCATAGACCACCCAATTAAGAAACATGATCACAAAAATATTAGGAACTAATTTCATCAAGCTCCTTTGTAATCTAGTATAGTACTTGATAATCATTTATTTAATTATTTAACTTTAAGTATCCAAATCTAAAGATTTAAGTCCTCCATCTTCTTAACATTTATTTATAAGAATGGTCACAAAAGAGGACTCCAAATAACCTTTTTTACATTACCATGAGAATGCAAAACACACACAAGTACAGAATTTTCCATTAAAAAGCACAACAATAAAAATAAGCCATTGATTAATAAGGACATGAAGTTAGGGCTATTACATTCATTGACAGCAGCAGGTCACAGGAACCCGTCTGCCTTCCTCAGTCAGGCTCACCTGTTGGGATCAGCATGGTTGGCCAGAATGTTGTAGCAACCAGTGATCAACTTCTCATAAACGCGAGCCAAGAACTCATCAGACTCGGCAGGCCCCAAGATGCGTTCCAGGGAGTTGCTACTGATCTCAGCAACACTTTCAGTGCTCGACTCCAAAAGAAGGGGTAACAGGGTCCGAATCACCTGAGGTGGGTTCATCTCATCACACCAACTTCAGCAAAGAAAATGGAACCAAGTTAGTGAATATAATCTTCCAGAAAGGTGCAAGGTGGGGATGGGTAATTCAACTACTTAGGGGGAAGGGAGGAGTTTATTCCAGTCTCTTTTCCCTTGACAGTTGTTTTCTACAGAGGAGTAATCATACAATATTCTTCTTTTTCACTAATACATCAGAAGCAAAAGTGATTTCCATATGAAAACCCCACTTATTAAATGTTAAATTAAAAATATAAGATATATTTTATAATAAAACAAAGTTAACTGAAGCCTAAGCAACAATCTAGACAATTCTTTCTAGAAGAAATGCCAGAATTCTGTATTGCTTTTAAGGCATTTAAGGCAATGTGATGTCTGACTTTACCCATGACCTATGAATAGGAAGACAAAATGGCCCCTCCCTACAACTGCAAATTCTAACTCCCACAACGATTCTGGAGAAACATTATTTCTAATAAATCTGTCACTATCACCTTAAAACTTAAACCTCAAGCACCTCCATCTCACAATATTATTTAAGCCCAGCACGCGTTTTCTGAAAACTACTACACAGAAAGGGGAAGGAGGTACTTTTGCTTTTAGATCTAAATTAAAAATCATTCTAGGTAAATGCTCAAACTCTACTCGAACATAATACTTTTCTGTGCTAAAGAAGCATGAGAGAAAAGCGTCATTATAGTTATAAAAACCATCAATGGTCTTTACTAGCTATAATAGAATAGCAGGTATAGAGAGGAATTAGGGCTATGAACTGGGTACTCACACAATAAGGTCTCCAGTCAACCTGACCAGTGAGAGGAGGGTGTGCTTCAAGGAAGCAGCCAACGGCAGGCTTTGGCCACAAAGAGTCCCCAGGTGGGCCGCCTGCACGGCACTGATGTAACTCTCTGAAGGGATGGTGTCGTTAGCAAAGGCATTGCGCTAAAAGGAAGCACACCAGATGTGAGTGAACAGACCATCCACTCTGGATAAAATTCTCTCATGGGGGAAAAAAACTGACATAAACCAAGACCTCTTTGATATACAATGGCTTTTATGCAATATAATATATACTGTTATTCATCCTGGGAAAGAAAGTAGAATGTGGGGAAGGAAGCAGTCAAGAAATTTTAGTTAGTATAAAATTAACAGTTAAACATAAGAGACACCCAGTCCCACTTTTCAAGTAATTAAACAACAGTGTACTATATTGAACACTAAAACTATTATCTATCTTCAACAATTCAGAAAGATCTGGATTTTGCAATACATCTGGGTCTCCATTTCCTATTTCATAATTATTCTTTTACTACAGCTCTGTGTGGTATTTAAAAGTCATGAAAACAAAGCAGGGATAACAAAATTATAAAACCTAGCTTTTCCAAAGGGCTTAACAACGTAGTAGTTTATTAAGAGAGGTCATGAGTACAGCATACCCAAAACCCAAGTAAACTGACAGAAGACTCAAGTGTCTAAACACTTAAGAGAATCCAAAAGGCTACCCCCCATAAAATTATGACAAAAGGGGCAGGTTTCTGACATATAGTCTAAAAAAGAAAGAAAATGGAGTTAACATTTATTGAGAATTCATATGCCAAATAATGTGGTAGGCAATTTACATATTTTTCCATTTAATCTTCATATCTCAGTATTTAATGGATGAAGAAACCAAGGTTCAGAGAAATAGAGTGATTTGTCCTGTGGTAACAAAGAACTATATGGGCACCATTTGGGTAATTCAATGCACTGATTATTGTTTCAGCCACAGAAAATACTATTGCAAATAACAGTGCATCTTTTGGTAGCTAGTTTAAGCCTAAAGAGTAAAAACAGAACATAGAATGGCTAGCGCTCAGCATATCTACTCCTGAAACAGTCACGGACTCACCCAGGATCCAATGTTGGGAAACTCATTGGTACTGATGTTGTTCCAGGACTCACACACAGTCTGCACAGGTGATGGTAAATTCTGAACCAGTGTTGGACCTAGAGGCAACAGAAAGGATAAGGAATCATCACAAGAGAGAAGGAAGAAAAGATAGCATTTGAAAGATTAAGCCCAAATGTAGAAAGAGAAACACTACAGCCCACCGTGTCAAAATAATTACAAAGAGAGCTTATATGGATATTTCAATAGAAGCAATATCTCCAAGAACCAGCTAATTGCTTAATAATTGCTTAACAAACAATAATAATAATAATAATAATAATAATAAAAGCTTAACAATTTCTCATAAGGTTTTCATTTCTCATCAAATTCACTTTCTAATCTTGCAAGTAAAGAAGACAATTGAAAACAAGATGCAAAAATGAGGGTGGATCTTTACGTTAGCCTAAAATCACCATAAAGATGGGCTTCCCCTGCTCCAAAAGGGTATCTCTTTGACCTGTTTTCTCCTTAAGAAAAATCTTTGAGGGCAGGGATCATTAATGCACATTAAGCCCAGCATTCAATAAGATTGTAACATTTAATTTCTAAAAGTGAGACTATCTGGACATTAAGAGGGTATTTAAAGCTTGAAATTAATGAAATACAAATGGCTGTAAACTTTAAATTTAACTCCCAATCCTACTCAACTGCTTTGAGTCCCCATCCTAAAGTTCTACCAGATCAACTCTAAGCAAGGAAAGAGATTTTTTTCCAAGCACAAAGTAGCAGTTTACTAGACTAGTTTTCCCAATATCTATAAATGAAAAGAAGAAGAAGAAACATTTGTGCTAAAGACAGAATAGCCAAATGCTCTGGAACCAACTGATCTTAGGTTTGGGTGCCAGCGCCACCACTTACAAGTGGTATAACTTGTAACAAATAACTTCTCTAAACCTCAGTTTCCTCATCAGTAAAAAGAGGATAACAATAACACTTATTTCATAGAGTTACTATGAAGATCAAAACAGACAAATCTGCTTGACCTAAGATGGTCATCCAAAAATTGTTAAGTGCCAGAAGACAGGTAGAGAGGGAGAGAAATAGTAGTACTAGTAGTGCACACTTACTTACCCAGAGTGTTGGCCTTGCACCTACTAGAGCCAATCGCTAAAACAGCAGCAAAGCCATGCAGTTTCTCCTTGGAAGGTTTATCAGAGGTTCCCTCTTCATTAAAGTTCTGTAGCAGATAGGCTCTGAAGAAAAAATAGGGGGATATTATGCAAAAGCTAAAGGAATTTAATCTCATAATTAGGAGAGACTAACCCAAGAAAAGTCAGTAAACCTGTATCTCAGTTTCCTAATCTATTAAAGGAAATTGAAAGTATCTGACCCTTCCTAGTCTGGTAAGAATTCTAATGGGAAATTCCATTCTAATGGGAATGACCCATCCTCTGAAATGCTCCCAAAACATGATTCCATGACAAATGAATTTGGGAGAGAGAAAATACTATATCCTTCTCCCCTTATCTCCCCGACCCCTAGAAGACTAGTAATGTATATATTAAAGTCTTTGAGAAGTACCACAGTTTTTAAAAAAAGTTCTAATTTAAAAAAAACCTGCTTAACTTTTCTATTAGTAAGCACTGGCCTAGTAGGTCAGAGTAGAGCCTGTAAGATGTATTTTACTATTAAAAACCTTTAAAAAGTTAAAAAAAAAATTTTTTTTTAATCATAACTTTGACTATAAACTCCCAGAGGGCAGAGGCTTGGTCTGTTTTGCTAACTGCTGTGACCTCAGCACTTAGAAAGGCACCTGGCACATAACAGGCTCTCAAATTTGTTATTCACGTGTGTTCCAAAGTTTTGCCTCAAGCAATATTCCTCTCTACTATAGGGCATTCACACCAAAATACAGGGTTAAGTTTTATAATGATCCAAGCCCCTTTTATCATGAAAGCTGCCTAGAACAGGAGCTGAACGGTGCAGTCCTCAAGGAAGCAGATGCAGTAAAGTACAAGGCCAGGTGAGGGCTGCTGCCAGAGGCCACCATTACTCGGTGCCAGTCTGCTCCTCTCATGTGGAAACTCCGGCCCAAGGTTGCCAGTTCTTCAAATATAAGAAAAGCCAGAAATCGTGATCTGTGAGTCATCTCTGTTTTTATACACTAAAAATGAATGTTAAAATATTTAAACATCATGAAGACCAAACAAAACAAGTCTACAGAGCCTGCAATTTACAATGCTTACTGCAGAAAGAGCAATTTCAAAATAATCTCCAACTCATTAAGAAAAATGTTTTTCTCTAACTACCTGCCACTCTATTGAAAGAGCTTCATCTCAGTTAACAGAAATGACAGTATTTAGAAAAATCACAATCTATCTCACAAATAAAATACTAGAAAATATTTAAAGATTTACAGAAATGATTTCTCTGGACTCTTCCTGAGCTAACTGAAAATTCCCTCATCAGGTACCCATTCATATTAGAGAAGAAAACATTATACCAAGAGAAAAAAACTAAGCTGAAACAAAAAAGGAAAATTCTGGGGGAATCTGTTACATAGAGTGAACAGTACTTGGAACTACAAAGTTCAATGTAAAGAATCAGGAAAAGAAAGTACACCACCCAAGAATCTAAAATCCCCATTTCCAACATCTCTGGGTAGACGGCCCATCACACCTGGTGAATGAAGCGTAAGTGTCAATGAGTTGTAGTGTGGCTGGAAGTAGGTTCTTGGTGATCTCAGATGACTTATGGGGATCGGTCTCAGCAGCCATCTTAGAAAAGTGTTCATCCAAAGAGACCTGGACCTTTGAAATAGCAGCATCAAGGGTGTAGATAGACTGCAGACTAGGAATTTCATGGAGTTGCAATATGGTGGTACAGTCGATGCTACAGAATGATGAGATCTTTAAAAATATCCAAAATATTTATTAGTCATGACAAAAGGCTGTGGTAGAAGCCAAGTTCCACCATTCTGGCTCCAATACTAACATACCTGTCGAGCAAAGTATTCCTCTACAATTTCAACATCATATTTCACTGAGCTGCACTTTGTGGATGCCAGTTCTATGAGAGAATTGGCGTGTTCAGCCTTCATTCCCTGTTTGATAAGGTGATCCTATTTGGACACCAAGAAAACAATGTTCAGAAAATCAATATATAGAGAGAATCCAAACTTTTCATTACCCTTAAAAAGTTCCCCTAAGCACAGGGTATGTTGGCTTTGAATATCAAACTCTGTTCCTGTGGTACCTTTATCCAGGTGATATAGGAGCCGATCCGGAGTCGGGAAGACCACCGCAGAGTGTGCAAGATGTCACATTCACTCATCTCAGGAGAGTTCATGGCCAGCTGGTTCATATAAGTCTTAGACGGCGGCAAAATTCCTAGGATCCTCCATAGTATCAAGAAGTAATATTGAAGGGCACAGGCCTCCTGGAAGAAGCAAAAGGAGCAGTCACAGAGGTAGCATTTGGTATTATTTCAAGATCTCCCTGACAGTATTAACAGTTCCAATCCAGCTTTTAAAATAGAATTGGGGAGCGGAGGTGGCTCAAGCCATGGGCACCTGCCTCCCACATGGGAGGTCCCGGGTTCGGTTCCCAGTGCCTCCTGAAAACAACAAACAAGCAAAACAAATGAAAAAACCAATCAGGGAAGCCAATGTGGCTCAGTGGTTGAGCACCAGCTTCCCACATACAAGGTCCTGGGTTCAAACCCCAGCCCTGGGTATCTAAAAAAAAAAAAAGAATTGGGTGGAGTCCTGATTTTCAACTGAGATTTGGCAACCTTGTATCTGCTCTCCAGATTTTTCTAGAGTATACCTAATAATAAGGCAGAAAAATGGCAAAACATACATAATAAGTAATCTACTCCATATTCTGCACATCATATAGATCAAAAAAGTTGTTTTGTTTTAAGACAACTTTGGTTCCCCAATAATTTACTAAGAAACCAAAAGAGAGCAGGACATTCTCCTGGAAAGGCCCACAATCACCTGCCCTTTCTGTGGCCTGAATTGCTGTTATGGCTTCCAGAGTTACAGAGACACGTTCACAGGGCCACAGAAAAGGCTCAAGTGTGAGGCTTTCAGTACCAACCATTGACCAGCAGTCACAGGAGATGGGTGCTTAGGTGGCCACTAAATCTCAACGTCAAAATTCTCTTAATGCTAACCAAAAAAATGCAAAAATGATAAAACTATCTCTAAAGTAAAAATAACCACCCAAACTGCATAGAAATACTCAAGTATCAGTCAGATATGCAAACATTCAATAAACTGATTAGATCCCAGAAGAAAAATTCTGGTAGAAATGCTACCCAATTGTCAAATACAGCCCAAACTCTTCACAAGTAGTATAATTAGCCCAGGCTTCCAAGGTCTTACCAGGGCTGTGACATTCTTGTTTTCCTTTCTCCTGACTGTATCAAGCTGGGATCCAGCTGCAAGCAGGGATGTCAATGCAGTGTAAAGCTCATCATACTTGACTAGCTTGGAGAAAAGAACATCACATGCCTAACACCAAGAAAGACAGATAATCATTTCTTCATACTTTTTGAAATATCTTTTCCTATTACCCATACACTTATGTATGATAGACAAAATATCCCACCAAATGATAGTTATTAATTTCTCATTGTAGCACATTCCCAATAGCCCACTCAATTTGCAGGCTATTGTGAGCATAAAACTGCAGGTTTTAGAATAAGCGAATGTGGCATCTATTTTTTGTCCACTAAAATATTTGCATGTCCACAAATGCTAACAGAGATGGGTCTCCAGGAATAATATGCAGGTGTCAACCACTAGGAAGACCTACACTACAGCAAAAGTTCAGCCCAGCAAAGAAATCTTAAAATGACATTTTCCTTTTAGAGTAAGCCCAAATACTAATGCAGGCCAAAATCCCACATTACAAAATGAAGATCATTTCCTATCCCCCTCACAGGTTGATTTTGGTGGAGAAGTGTCATAGAAGTGACGCCACACATGAAATGGGATTTTAAAATTCCTGATACCACAGAATCAAGTCGGTTCAAATCATCCTCTGAGGCATCTGGTGACAGGACACAGTAGAATCTGGGTTGTGGGACAGCATCTGAAAAACATTACGTTTTAAAAGAATGGTTTCATTCTCTATTTACAGGTACAAAATGCAAAAACTAAAAAAATACTTGAAAACTAAGAATTTCTCAACCTTGGCATTATGGATATTTTACGCCAGTCAATTTTTTGTTGTGGGGGCTGCCCAGTGCATTGTAGGATGTTTAACAGCTTTCCTGGCCTCCACTCATGGGGTGCTAGGAGCATCCCCCAGAGTTGTGACAACAAAAACTGTCCCAGGAAAACATCCCCTGTGGAGGCAAATCATTCCCAGTTGAAAACCAATGCTCTAGAAGTTAACTAAGGTGCTCTAAGATCATGAAGTTAATCAACAAAATTGTATCATTCCCCAATATCAAAGAGGCTAACTAATAAGAGATCCCAATTACAGTAAACTCTTACTAAAGGCTTCATGAAAGCTTCCAGAAAATACACGTAATAACTAACACTCTTTAGGATGAAAGCAGACATTACTTAAAATGAAGACCAGAGGCCTATCATCAAAAGAATAGGTAACTGCTGTATAAGAGACACTGGACAGAAAGCTATGGTTCCCATTATTTTCAGAATGGTAAATCACCAAGGCCCAAAAGAAAATTGAGCCAATGGGTTAGAGCCGCATCCCTAAGGGAAAATGAGGTAAATTAAATTTAATCACCAAGAATGGCAAGAATCCATACACTGTATCCTATAGCCTGGCACTGGCATAAACATATTCTTAATTCTTATGTTTCAATGACTTTTTTATTTTTTTTAAATAAATGTGGGGTATGTGGGAGTCTATATCTGAAAATGTTTTAAATCTGTAGGTGGGTACTTGACTAAACCAAGTGACTGAAGATCCTATAGAAGTCTCCAAGTTTCCAACTCAACCCTGCCAATGACAATCAGTGAAGTGAATTTCTAATGGACAATCTTCTTTCTGACCTGATGAAAAATGCTTAGACCAGTTTTCTTCTACTTCTTTGAACCCATGATAGAGAGGGGTAGTCATCCGGCGGCTGCTGCTATCCTGGGAGCCACTTGCCCACCCAAAAGGAGGACTTAGCAGGTTATGCTGCACCTTTTAAAACACAAATACTCAAATTAAGAAAGATATACAGTCACATTCTGCTTATCATCTCGGGCAGACTATACTGGTATGCTAAAGTTTCGGAAATTCAGCAAACCAAAATCAAATATTGACTATTTAGGATAGCTTTTTTTTTTTTTTTTTCCCCTTCAATGGACCATAAAGGGAAGAGTGCTCAATGAAACATTTTAAGATATACTGGACATAATAAGTTTTACTAGCCTTCCTGGTGTAATTTGGAAACCCACCACAAAAAGAATTAACCAATCCACAATATTTGCTGCTCAACCTTCATTTTTCACCTAATTAAATCATTTAGGGCCAGTGCTCAAGGCACTTGCTAGACACAGGGTAACTCAAGGACGAGCACTTAAGAATAGAGCCTACATTCTAGTTTTAACAAACACATCAAATCAAATAAATTACATTTATCACTTTTAGCTACACATAAAGTAGATGTGTACATACACAAGCTCCAGTGGTCTTCCTGATCCCACCCATAAACCTACTACGAAGAAACACTAAAAACCAAAAGTGAGCAGATCGTTTTGGCTTTGGATCATGGCAACTCTTAAGAATAAAGCTCTGAATAACAGCTAATAGAGAAAAACCTGTACCTGCTCAAACAGATACACAGGGGCTTTCGAGTACTGATGAAGCAGATAATCAAAGATCAGGAGGAGGCGAGCCAGGATGAGGGGCACAGAGCGCACTTGTGCATCCATATTAACACTCAGCTCCTGGATGATCTGGACAAAAAGAGTCAATATGGCCCGCCGGCCTTTCTCTGTGAAATTGTGGAAAATGAGAAGAAGCAGCTGCAGGTGTTCTATATTCAAATCTTCTGTTTCGTTGGGTACCACTCCTTGCAGAGCATTCTGCTTCATTGTAGACAAAAACCTACCAAAGAGAAAAGGATGATATGTCTAGTTGGAAAAGGTCAGAATACCCCCCAAAAGTTAAAATGTCAAGCTGGAAGAGTTAATTTTTAAACTTAGGAATTAAGATAAATTAAGGAAGAAAAAAATAAAAGTTATATGCTAAAGAGAAGACAAAAACTAAATCTTGGCTATAAAAAAAAATGTATGAATGGACAAAAAATGTTTCCAAGAATGCTTCTGCTCTCTCAGCAGTGGCCACAGTAGCATTAATGCCAACCAGGCACTAGTGGCAAGCTTCCCAGTTTTCGGGTTTTTTTTTGGTGGGGAACCTGGGCAGGTAGAGTCAATTCAATTACCTTTCCCTGCATTGTGATTCTGCAGTTTAATTCTAGTTTTGAGAGTTTATACTACAGGTTAAAATTAATGCCTGATAATAATTGGAAATAACAATAAATTATTAAGCAATAAAAATGAAATTACACTATTCAGAGAACTTGTCAGAAGAGCTTTAACATATGATAACATGGATGAACCTGGAGGACATTATGTTGAGTGAAGCAAGCCAGACACAAAAGGACGAATACTGTATGATTACGTTACTATGAACCAAATATATTCTGTAACATATTGTTTGATTAAAAAAGTATGTATTTATTCATCTGTGTTTACTTTTTAGTTTTTAATTGTTTATATTTAGAATTATTAAATGTACAAAATAAAGTTAAAAAGGAAAAACAAAAGGAGAGCTTTAATGTAAAAAGGAATGAATGTAGCCAACTGTTTTCACTGCCTTTGGTTATTAAGATAAAGATCTGTGTTTTAATAAGGGTCTTTCCCACACACACACCCCTTCACCTCCTGGCCTTTTGCAAGTTTCCACCAGGAAAAAAATTGTGGGTCTTTGGCGTTCAAGAATGTTTATGATTTCTCAAATCCAACACTAGAGCTACTTGATCCTAAAATGGAGAATAGAAAAGCAAAGCCTTTTAGGAAAACAAACTGCCTTGAAGATTCATAACCACGTAAACAAAAATGGCAAATATTGGTCCATCTAAAGAGGATTTAGATGATTAATTTGAGCTTCCCCCAAGTAGAAAATTCCTTTAAAGTTTATCCAAAAAAGATTGCAAGTCACTCAAAGTAGTTTCATGTTGAAAGCAAAATAACCAAAGACAAAGTTGGCTTTCCTGTTCACTCTCTTCCAAAAGACCAAGTAAGGATAAAATGTGTCATGTTCAGGATTCAGAGTCTATCTAATAATTATAACCAAATCTTTCAGGTGCTACAAGAAGATTCCTTTCCCAGTCTATACTTTATGTGCTTGTTTTTTAAGCAGCACATCTCTTCCAGTTCCACTATTAGAAACACACTCCTCCTTACTTACCACGTTAAACACTATCATCAGAATAACATCTCAAAGCCACAGATTAACTAAAAGCCAAATAATTTTAAAAAGTAGACAACCTTTTCTTCAGGGCCTTTTCTCTTGCAGTTCTCTTACCTGTCCCAAACTTTAAGGCATTCAGAGACATCAGGGTCACCTTGAGTGCCAGCTTTATGTTGCCAGAGGAGCAGGAGGCGAGAGAGTACTGAGAGGCTCTGAGGGTGAATATACAGGGGCCAAGGGCCCTCAGAAAAAGGAGCAACTCCCAGCTGCTGCAGCAGTGTGTTCTGACATGAAATACATACAAGAGATTGTTAGGAAAGAGAGTATAAAAGTCTAAAGGCTACTTAAGCTCTATAACGTTTTTTGTTTTTTTATGGTACTGGGGCTGAGAAATGAGCTAACATAACCTGGTTTTTTCCCACATTAAAGGTATCTTATTTATCTTTTTTTTTTTTT
>JAQZBX010100164.1:0-11398 GCA_029593785.1 Cabassous unicinctus
CAAAATATTTTATGACTATGCTAATATAGACAAATATATTAATAGTATACATTGAAACATCTTCTTCAACCTAAAATTTCATTTTTTTTCTTCTGATTTTAAAAGAAATTAAAACATTGTAGGAAACAGATGTGGCTCAAGCGATTAGGCTCCCGTCTACCATATAGGAGGTCCAAGGTTCGATTCCCGGGGCCTCCTGGTGAAAGGCAAGCTGGCCCGCGTGGCGAGCTGATCCAAGCAGAGAGCTGGCCTGCACGGAGTGCTGGCCCGTGAAGGAGTGCTGGCCCACGTGGACAGCTGGCTCAGCAAGATGATGCAACAAAAAGATAAACAGAGGATAGACAATAAGAGATGTAGCAGACCAGGGGGTTGAGGTGGCACAGGAAATTGAGTGCCTCTCTCCCACTCCAGAGGGTCTTAGGATCGGATCCCAGGGCTGCCTAAAGAGAGGACAAGTACAGAGAAACACACAGAGAGCAGACAGCAAGCACAAAACAAAATCTTTAAAAAAAAAAAAGCCAAAACATTATCATGGGTCCCTAACCGTATTGTGAGCCCTAGACGGTTAAGCTATTGTGCCTAATAGACAAGTCGACCCTAATTAGAAACACAGACTCTCAGGTTCCACCCCAGAGTTACTGAATCCGAATCCACAGTTTAACAAAATCTCCAAGTGACTCAAATGCACATTAAAGTTTGTGAAGCTCTGAGGTAAGCTTCACTGTGACATATTTTTGGAAAATGTCATTCTGACCTTTCCAAACTCCCTGCATCCTGAAAAATATGGTACCATGTCCTCTATGCTGCTGGTCAACTGTGTCTCCAGACTTTCCACTGGCCTTGGGACTGCTCTGTCTAAATGATCCAGTGCTCCACAGCAGGGTGGACCCATAGGGTGGGCGTGGGATAAGGTCCTTGTCCTTTAAAATCACTCAACAGCCACAGAGCTTCTGAAGTTTAGCCGCCACTTACTATACTTGGCTGCCTTGAAAAGTTCACAGAAACTACTTGGAATCCTAACATTTTCCTATGATAACATTGGTAATTATGGAAGAATTGAGTAAGAGTTGAGGTATCCATTCCTCACTGACCATGGAGTAGATTGGAGTTAAATGAAAGAACTCATCAGTTTCACTCCATTTTTCCAATGAACACAGTGAAAAAAAAGCATACATTTGGTTGAAATATAGCTACAGATCTAAGGGAAAAAATAGCAACTAATAGTATGAAATTCATCACCAATCTTTGGGACAGCAATTCTAAAGATTCCTTAACCCAGTGATTCTCAAACACTTTTAAAAATGTAAAACATTAAAATATACTGCTAATAAGGCATAGCTCTGCATGAAACAGGTGTTGATGGCTCAGAGCCTCCCACCTCCCAATTTTTCCCAGAAGTCATCACTTCATGTAGGCTACTGAACTCATCAAACTTTTTATGGTAAAACAAAGTGAAAATTACCTTAGCTGAGCCCTAGACTCAGCCAATGAATGCAGGAAGAGTAAGAATGGCTCTTATACTGAGACCTGTGACAGCCACTTTGCATTATTTGATTTAATCTTCACAACCACCTATGATATAGGTTGTAATATAATTCTCTCACAGAGAAAAAAAAAGCCCTCAGAGACAGGATGGGATTTCCTCAAGGTGACATAACTAAATATTGTGAGAGGGAATGGGAGGGTGTAAAGGAATTAGGAAGTCATATGTGGAAGACCGCAAAGAATCAGGAATCAAAATATCCACCCCCAGGAGGAGATGAGCGAGCCAGTAACAAACAGCGATAGAGAAAGGCGAGGACAGAACCCAAACCCACAGGGAGATGCCAGGCGCTCGGTGCTGAGCTGCTCTGCCTCATCCCTGGAGCTTTTCCGTGCTTTCCGTGAAGAACTGATTCACACGTGGTAATAGATGGGACTCACCGCCTGGAGTGGACAGCTGGAGAAGAGGGTAGTTCCTGTGATGTTCTTTTCTTTTCCTAATAATAATAGCCATGCTTTTTGTGAGATTTAACTCTGTGCTAAGCACAATGCCTACTCTACAATGCATCATGTCATCCAATGTTCAGAGACACCCAGTGGAAAAGATAGAATCGTTCCCACTTTACAGATGAAGAGCATGAGGCTTCAAAAGCTGATTATCCGCTTCCTGATAATAAGTAACAGAACCGAGACTCAGATACACGTCTTACTGATTCCAAAAGCCGTGATCTCCACCGCTAAAACTTACTGCTTTGCTGCCAAATATTGGGTGGTAATAAACTACTACTCTCTTACCTTTTTAAAGATCTATTTCATTTGTTTCAACAATATTAATAGCCATAGTTACAATAGGATAATCCATTTGGGATAATCCAGTGGGGGACACTGGCGAAAACAGGTTACTCCAACTTTCACATGATGCAATAAGAGACTCTTTGGCCTTCTCATCCACTCTGGCAACAGCAGGAGCCTCGTCTTGTGCCTCCAGCACCAATGACCTCTCCTGGCACATAGTAAGCGTTTAATGGATGCTTGACAAAAGAATGAGCATCATATAATTTATTAGCGCTATGCTGAGAGAATGGGCTCCAAATCAAACATATTCGTGTTCACTTCCTAGTTCCACCTGCATTTTATTCAGAGTCAGACCTTCATCAAGTGACTCAGTCCATAACACAAAGCATCGGAAGACCCACCTCACATTGTTGAAATGATTAAAATGGAATAAGATCATTTAAAGCATTAAGTACAGTCCCTGATAAATAGAAAGCAATAAGTACTAAGTCCCGCCCTTTTGCTTTTCTACATAACCTGTTTTTTAAAGGTTAAACAAAAATTTTTTTGCCTGATAAATAGGCTAGAGAGTGCAGTAGCTTAAGCATTGAAACACTCCCACGCCTGTGGTTGATATTAGCATAACTATCTTACTTAGGGTATTAATTTGGGGATATAGTAGACAACTTTCTCAATGAATGTTAAATTATCTATGTAGCCAAAGTAATCTTCTTTGCAAATTAGAATCCCAGTCCCACAAATCTGGTGTCTGCTCATCCTTTCAATTCCCTCAACGCCCAATTCTTCAAGTTGCAGCCGTCATCATATAAAGTCTTGGCAAAACGGGGCTCCCATTTGTCAGTTACACTTCATAGATAGGAGGGTGCACAGATAAAATCTATTAGGCCAGCAGGGCACGCATTAATGTTCCAGTGGCAGTAATTAAATCCTGATGGAATAATAACTACAAATATTTCCCCAAAACTGAACCAGATGTTTTGGCAACTGGATGAAGGCGCAAACCTGAAAAACTCCACATGCCAGGGGCAAAGGCTCTTCAGAACAAACCGTCTGTGAGCCTCAGGCTGCACCCTGTCTCAGCCTGCTGGCAATGTTAAATAATAGCAAAAAATATGTCTCCCCTTATGCGTAACTGCAGTCCAACTGTGCACACAAAGACACAATCGGAAGACCTCTACCTTTATTAAAAACCCCTCGAATGATGAGGCAAAACGACTAACACATTACATTTCCATGCGTGAGGGCACAATCAATCCACAGAGGTCCTCCAGCTGAGTCATGCCTCATATATCTTCTTTCTAGTTGGATACAATTTCCTAATTAATAGGCAGTAAAAATATTAATTATTGCCATAATCATTTAGTGTTCAATTAACAAATGAACACATAAAGTGCATTTCCATGGCTGGCCAAAGGTGACCTGGGGGACCCCTAAATAATCAGCATCCTTTTATTTCTACCTTTCAGATCGTGCTTTGCCCCTTATCATGCTTCTCTTAAAAGCCCACTCTGGCCTCTGCCCCTCACAGCACATCATTTGACTATCTTGATAAAATGTTTTTCAGCGAGATAGAGCTCCCTCTGTCCTGGCATGTCTATCCACCACAAAGCCGTCCTGATAGTCTGTCATGGAATGAGATGAATTATTTGAGCCGTGAAGACTTTAATAACAGCAGTGCTGGTTTCCATCAGGAAGGCTGGCAGCCTTGGGTGATAGGGGCCCTCGATCTGCTGGACTTTTATTCAGCACAGTGTGTCTTGAACATGGAGGAGGTAGGAGTTAGAGGCTCGCCTGCCACTGAGCCCACACAGGACCCGGGAGCATAGCAGAGTGACATCGGCTTCCGTCTCCTTAGGCTGGTGCATTTCATTCTGCCAAGTCAATTGCTACCCCGGTACCGATATTATTAGTGTTAATTTATCTCCAGTGTTAAGGAGGTTAACGACACTGTTATTTTCTCTGCTACTGAGCTTTACTGCATGTCTGGAGGATGATATTCCGAGTAACCTCATCAGAGGAAGGAATCACAGCAAGGACCTGCCTGAACAATAAATAACCTTTAAAAATAATGTGTCCTTCAGAGAGAGGAAATAAAGCAATATAATGTTAATTGTGGAGACTAAGGAGGAAACATTTTTCATCCATCAAAAGAGACAGCATAATGGTCTCCCATTCCATAAAACACAGGATCACACAAAATCCTACAGAAAGGGTTGAAACTACACTTTCGAGCAGTTCCTATCAGTTCACACTGAAATTCACTAAGAATTACAGATATTTTCTAAAGAGCCTTCACAATTTTTCTTGCTTTATTTTTCTGCCCAACATCACTTTGTAGACCTGAGCCTCCCACAGTGGAGAAGCACATTGAGGAGACGCATTATCTTAACGTCTCGGTTCCAAACCTAAGGATTGCCTCAAGTGGTTATCAGCCCAGCTGTGTGCCCTGCTTGCCCCCCTCCAGCTCAAGGCTTGCATATTAATTTGTTCATCTGGAAACAGCTAACTTTCCTAAAATTTATGTGCATAAGGGCCCATGGAATTATAAGCCCAATTTAGAATGTTAATTTAAAATTATCATCTACCATAACGAGAGACACTGCTTGGGGTGTTCTCTGCTTCTGGGATTTGATGATTCTCACATTGAAAAGACTATTCATGAAATTCTTTGGGAGATGATCAATTCTTCAACATCATATTTTAGAATTAGATTTCTTTTTCTTTTCTTTTCTTTTAAAGATTTATTTTACTTATTTATTTCTCCCCACCCCCTTGTTGTTTTGCACCTGCTGTGTCTGTTCATCTTCCTTGTTTCTTTTTTTAGGAGACACCAGGAGCTGAACCCGGGACCTCCGATGGGGGAGGGAGGTGCTTAATCAGTTGAGCCACCTCTGCTCCCTGCTTTGTTGTGTCTTTCATTGTTTTTCCTCCCCACGTCTCTTGTTGCATCATCTTGTCACGTCAGCTCGCCGCGCTTACCCATCACGTCAGCTCACTGTCTTCTTTAGGAGACACCGGGAACCTCTGCTCCCCACTTTGTTGTGTCTCTCATTATGTTCCCTTTTCTTGTGTCTCTTGTTGTGTCAGCTTGCCGTGCTGCCCGTCATGCCAGCCCGCTGTCTTCTTTAGGAGGCACCGGGATCCGAACCGGCGACATCCCATGTGGTACGCAGGAGCCCAGTTGCCTGAGTCACATCCGCTTCCCTTTTTTTTCTTTTAAAACCCTGACCGTCCCCCTCAGCACTGACTAAATTTCACTCACAGAGATAAAAAAAAAACGTGCTTTTGCAAACCAACAAATTCCCAAATACTGCTATGGCAAATGATTCCTGACATGAACTGCAGTGAAATGTGAATAAAAAGTTTAAGTGATCCCTCAGCTTCTTAACAGTCTCATGCAAGCAACAATTTTGAGCCTGCCAGAGCAACTGCTAAAATGTTTTTGTGTTGCCGTCTATCTTTGGAATCTACGTGGAACTCTCCCTGCTCGAGAGCCAAGCCAGCGCTGAGATCAGAGTCAACTCTTTAATATATCTGCTTTTTCTAAAAAATTTTCTTGCAGCCCTTCGCTCTCGTCTCTTGCATTATGAGGACTCCCTTTCCCACGAAGAAATCGTAATTTGATCACCTCATGAGAGTTGTAATATATGGGAGGAGTTAGAAGAAAACAGCAAAGATGAGCTGAAAATCTGATGCTGGAAGTCTGCTGGCTTTACTCACTAGTTAAGTGATTTGCTCTTTTATTCCCCTCTGCAGAATATGGTCTAAATATTTATACACTATCAAAACTATAAAGTATTGGGCGTCATGAACCTTTGGGATTATGCTTAAATAATCAAAATAAAAATATTTGTTCTATGAATCCTAGTAGGCACACACAAACACATATATGTCTATATAATTTTTTCCAGGATCTTTCGCCAGATACCCCTTGAGTCATCTAATCCTTTATATACTCTTTTTTATATACAGTGGTTTCCACTACAGGTCGAAATTAACATAAGTTGTAAGGGAAGAGGAAAGGGCTTGGGCACCAACGTTTATTCTTTATCTATCAGGTGCTTTAGACTCATGAACCCTTATCACAACTAGAGGACAACATGCACTTATCCCCATCAAACACACGAGGATATAAAAACTTAGAGAAGCCGAGCAATTTTCGGTATTGCTCAGCTGGTAAACGGTGCAAGAAGAAGAGACTTCAAAGCTTGTGTTCTTTGTGCTGCACCTGTTTGCCTTCCAATTTTGGGCACCTCCTGTTAACGTGTCCTACCCTGGGGAACAACTGAGCTCTCTGGCTAAATATTAGTCCAGACATCAAGTGCTTCATCCACTTTGACACTGGTCATTAACCCTGAACATCTAAAGGAATCTGTTTGGATTATGAATCACTGTGTTTTAAAAACCATCCACATGTCCCTGGTAAAAATTAGAGTCATAAAGATTATCTTAATCATTCTAATACTATGACTTATATGATATATTTTCCCAACTGTGCTTATCATGCAAATGTTTTTGATGGTAAGCACAAACACCCGCTTGAACTAATTTAAGCTCCAGTGATTCGGAAAGGTAACTGCTAAACAAATTGGAAGAACCATGATCAGAAAAAAAGGATGGAGGCAAACGAGACAAGGCAGGAGAGAGAATCTGGAAAGAACATTGTTATGGACTGAACCATGTCTGCCACAAGGACACGTTCAAGTCCCAGACCCTGGTCCTGTGGATGTAAGCCCATTTGTAAATAGGATTTTTGAAGATGTTATTAGTTAAGGTGAGGCCAAAATGAATATGGGTGAACCTGAATCTAATACGACTGGAGTCTTTACAAGCAGAGGAAATTTGAATGCAGGGAGTAGGAGAGATTAGAAGACAGAAGGAGACAGATGGCCACGTGATGGAGGCAGAGATTGAGTTATGGATTGCCAAAAAACCACCGCCAGAGTGCTACAGACTACAGAGAAAATAAAATCCTGCCCACCCCCTGATTTTGGGCTTGTAGAGTCCAAAATTGTGAGACAATGAATTGCTGCTGTTTAAGTCAACCAGTGGTGGCATTTTTTTATCGCAGTCCTGGCAAACTAAGAAAACAGCATCTCCACTATGTTGACACATGGCCCACCGCTGAACGCAGCTGGGCGACACCAGCCTCACTGCATGATCACTCAGTCGGCATCCCAAGGTCAAACCCAAACCACCTGTGCTTCCACCTGCCTCCAGGGGATGGCGAGAAATTGGATAGAAGAATCTTTCCTCACTTTGGATTCCGCAGTCAAGTGGAGATCAGTCCTCCCACAAAGACTCATACTAAAACCACAAACTATAAATCACATTCATCTCAAACATATTCTCCTTCAACCTTTATATTATTGATATTCTCTCTTAACAAACTCAGCAAAACCAGGAAGGCAGTCCTTTTCTCGAGCAACCTAAATAAATAAATAAATAAATAAATGGCAAATGCCTGCTACAAGTAACTTTCAAAGACTTTTCCAAATGGTTCTATTCATTATAAATAAAATTCATAGATTTGTTTATTTGATTGAGTGCAAGCATAAGGAGAAGTATAGTGATTGATTTAATTCCTGAGTGCAAAAGTGTGTTTTGTCATTTCTTTGTTTTAAATATAGCAGCACTTACTTTCAGATATTTGGTTTTGATCGCTGTTACAACTCTGGTGGTCAGTGTGATACGGGAAAAAATTGCAACATGGAAACCTAGAAAAATATTGCCCTTGGAAAAATCAGCCCCCAGCAGGGAGCTGTGACACCCTGGAACCGAAGTCAAGAAATCTGCTTTCCCATCCATATTCTACCAGTTACTCTCTGGACTCTGTGCAAATGGCTTCTTTGCTCTGAACCTAGGTCCCTCATTTAGGAATTGGGGATAATAATACCACGGCAAGACAAGTTTGATGGCAAAATACAGTTGTGCCTGGCAGATAGTAAGCACTCTATTTATTAAATCTAAATGTTTCACTGTCTTTTTGTAGGATTGCATCTTTACACAAGGACACCTCTTTATCCTAAGTACTTCTCAACTGGCAGTGCAGAGGAGGATTGACTTTATTGGGTTCTAAAACTTAAACCACCAACTATAGATCACAAACATTCTCCTCCAGCCTCTATATTGTTGAGATTCTCTCTGAACAAACTCACTTGCCTGGAGAGCTTCAATCAATTCCTCAACCATCATGGTCCACGTGCCGGCTCTATTGGAAACACTGGAATAGGCTAGTGGCATGAAGGAGGAGCAGAGAAAAGTGTAAAGCACACTTCTTGCCCTCCAGGGAGCTTACAATTTAGTTGCGGGGCAAGGTGAAATACACGCGTGTATAGAGCAATACCAGTGGCAAGTTAAGTTATGAGTGTGACGACACAAACTAATCAACAAGGGGTATTTGAGCTCAAGGACAGAGTTATTAAAGTCTGGTCTTCCTAGCATAAGCTAGGACGGAGTTCGTTGAAAGTGTGGGCTCTTGAAAAGGACATTAAAGGCAGAATATAATCTGAACAGGTAAAAGCATCATGAGAGAGAAGTCTACCCAATTAATCTAGGATTAGATAAAGCAAGATGAATTAGGAATGGTTCCTGAGTACTAGAAAAACTTGCGATTTTACTCTTGTGCTCAATTCTTTCTGGAGCTTTAAGTAAACCAGAGAAATCCATGAATTTCCCCATTTCCCATCTCCAGGGTAAATTTCCCTTCTTCTTTTTTAGACCATCCCAAAATTAGTACCAATATATCATCTGGTCCCATAAAATTCCTGGTAACTTCTCTTATTTTGCATTTACATACTGATCATAATCATCAAAATATTTTTGAGTCATTGTATCTCCACACTTTATATAAACTCTCTTTCCCAGTTTCATGAAGGCATATTCCAAATTGTTCTGCTTCTTAAAAGATATATATATCCTCCTCACCCCCCGCCCCCAAAAGTCATATAATCCCTGGAGAACTTCCATGCATAGCTCCCCCAAGGCTTTTCTAACTCTCCATCTATTCAGAGCAGGAAGGGTGTATTCCAAAGGGACAATTACATTTACAATATGGAAGGTAGCCCAGAGACTTTAATTTAGATGCTAAGAGGATTCTTAACCAAAAACATTTTGAGATCCTCAACTTGAAATGTTATTTGCCTGATGCCAGCTATAGTAATTGTGCTGCCCCTGAAGTATTAGAAGGAGGTGGCTAATTTTCACAGTAATTCAGGCCATCATTGTTAAGCTATGTGTTTATTGTCCTGTTCTCATCAGAGGACTGCTGATTATTTCCCTCAGTGGAATCGTAAATGTTTCTCCATCTCTTGGTAGATTTTAGTTTCCTCGCTTGGAATGTCTATATATCTTTGGTCTCAGGTACTTAGAGGCTACCTTTATCCCAAATCCTGTTTATATACACTCTGAACGGGTTTGGGATGCTTGAGTACATTCACTTACAAGTATTAATTCCAAATCTCTCTTCGGTTTTTAGCCTCTGAATTCATTTTCACACTATTTACATCTTTCCAACTTTTAAAAATTGTTTTTTTTTGTGGAGCAATTTTGCAAATACCACCCCATGGGCTAGAGAAATTATACAACCTCTATTCTAATGGATTTCATCAAGACTTACAGAGCTTTGCTACTATAGCAAAAGAGTACTTCAAAGATAGCACAGCCCTCATCTCTTGGTCATAGATAAATGCATGTACTTCAGTTGTCAGAGATGCTCCTAAATGAGAAGAGAACTCTATTAAGACTTATGGAGTTAATACCTGCTATGGAGACTGGGGCTCAAACAGATGGCATTGTTCGTTAACATTCTCATTTAATGAACTCTAAGAAACCTGGCGTAAAATCTTTATTTACCATTTAATTTGCCTGTGGCTGCCCAGTATACCTGGAACAATGGGAGGGAACAAGAGCAAACTAGAGGTTAGAGAGGGAATAAAGCAAAGAACACAAGAAAATGGATGCTTTTTCATTTTAAATTCCTCTCCACTGGGTCCCCTGACCTTTTTGTGTGTGCTAAGGAGCTCTTTTGCTCCCAAGTCAAAGCTTGCTATCTACTGCAGGTAACTGCAAGGAGGAACGATTTGCCTGCCTAATATCATTATTTATTCTTTTTTTTTTTTTTTCACTTGTTTAGCGAACAGAAGTTGAAGTCCTACTGTGGTTCATTAAAACTACATGCTGGCCTTCCCCAATTGTAGAAGAAAGAGGCAGGTCTCCTGTTTGGAGTGCTGATGAAGGTCCTCTGGCACCTGGGAGGGTAAAAAGGACGAGCAAAAGAATTCAAGCTGGGTCATGGTTAGACTGTGCTCATGCTTTGCTCCCTTTAAGACTGCGCTCCTAGCTCCAAGAGAAGCACCAAGAAGTTGGTAAGAATGCACCAAGGGCAAATATTCTCTCTGTCCTGATTTTGTGATAATCAGGGTAGCCTAAACATTTGCTTATATTAGAAACCATGCATGTGTCCCCAGACCTAATTTTTCTCCCTAGGTCTGGCTTTTAGAATGCTGGTGATAACTAAGCCTGTTTTATTATATAACCATCCTGTATGGGAAATTACTGTAACTCTAGGTATCTTTGGTCAACCTTAAGAGATATAGCAGGAGGACGGGTATGGCTCAAATGGTTGGGCATCTGTTTCCCACATGGAGGGACCTGAGTTTGATCCCTGGGACCTCTCAGTAAAAATTTAAAAAAAGAAAAATACAGAAGGCCCGCAGGGCTCCAGGCCCCGTGCGTGGGTGCGCCATCAGGCCCTGTACGCAGGTGTGCCACCAGGCCCCGTGAGTGGGTGAGCCCCCCGAGTCCAATGTGTGGGTGCGCCATCAGGTCCTGTGCGCGGGTACACCATCAGGCCCCGCATGCGGGTGCACCACCAGGCCCCACGAGCCACACAGCAAGATGATGACGTAACAGGAGAGTGACACAAGGGAGAGCCAAGATGAGACGCGCCGAAAAACCAGGAACTAAGGTGGCACAGGAGGTAGGATGCCTCTCTCCCACATTGGAGTTTCTGAGGATCGAATCCCAGTGAAGACAGGAGGAGAAGGATGAGAAGAGAGGGCAGGAAACAGACACAGGGAGTTGCCCAGCGAATGGACACAAAAACAGCAAAAACGGGGGG
>JAQZBX010100165.1:0-11397 GCA_029593785.1 Cabassous unicinctus
TTTAGGTCTTCAATTTTAGCTCTTTCTTCCTTTTTAATATATGCATTTATGGCAATGAAACTCCCTCTCAGAACAGCTTTGGCTGCATTCCATTGGTTTTGATATGTTGTGTTGTCATTTTCATTAGTTTCTAGATACTTACTGTTTTCTTTTGAGATTTCCTCCTTGACCTACTGTTTGTCTAAGAGTGTGTTATTTAACTTCCATATCTTTGTGCCTAATCTGTTTCTCTGGCCCTTAGTGATTTCCAATTTCATTCCATTGTGGTCAGAGATAATACTTTGTATAATCTCAATCTTTCTGAATTCATTGAGAGTTGTTCTGTGGCCTAGCATGTAGTCTATCTTGGAGTATGACCCATGTACACTCGAGAAGAATGTAAATCATGTTGTATTTCAGTGTAGTGTTCTGTATATGTCTATTAGGTCCAGGTCCTCTAATATATTGTTCAAAGTCTTTGTATCTTTGTTGATACTCTCTCTAGATGTTCTGTCTAATGGTGATAATGGTGTGTTAAAGTCCCCCACTATAATTGTAGAGGCATTTATTTCTCCACTTGGTTTTTCCAGAGTTTGCCTCATGTATTTTGAGGCACCCTGATTAGGGGCATAAATGTTTATGATTATTCTCTATTCTTGAGAGATTACCCCTTTTACTAATATATAGTGTCCATGTTTGTCTCTTACAATAGCTTTGCATCTAAAGTCTATTTTGTCTGATATTAGAATAATTTCTCCTGCCCTTTTTTGGCTATTGTTTGATTGTAAAATTCTTTTCCAGCCATTCACTTTCAGCCTCCTTGAATCCCTGGGTCAAAGTGAGTTTCTTGTAGACAGCATATAGATGGATCATATTTGCTTATCCATTCTGCCGATCTGTGTCTCTTGACTGGTGTATGTAATCCATTAACATTCAGTGTTATTACTCTCAACGAATTTCTTACTTCAGCCATATTTTCTTCAGGTTAATGTGTGTCATATGCTGTTTTGTTTCTGTTTTTGTCTTTTTAGTTGTTTTTTCACTCTCCTCCAACTCTCTCTCCCTTTTTTTCCCTTTCAACTTGTAGAACTTCCTTTAGTATTTTTTGAAGTGCAGGCTTCTTATTGGCTTACTCTCTTAATTTCTGTTTCTCTGTGAAAATTTTGAAATCTCCATCATTTTTGAATGCCAGTTTTGCTGGATAGAGAATTCGTGGCTGCAATTTTTTCTTTCAGTACTTTGACTACATCATACCACTGTCTTCTTGCCTCCATGGTTTCAGATGAGAAATCAGCACATAATCTTATTGTGCTTCCCTTGTAAGTAATGGCTCTCTTTTCTCTTGCTGCCTTTAGCATTTCTCTTTGTCTTGAGCTTTGGACATATTGACAAGCGTATGTCTTGGAGTTGGCCTGTTGGGATTTATACTGTTTGGTGTGCACTGTGCTCCCTGGACCTGCACATCCATCTCTCTCAATAGTTTGGGACGTTTTCAGCCATTATTTCCTTCAACACTCCTTCTGTTCGCTTTCCCTTGTCTTCTCCTTCTGGGATGTCCATAATGCCTATGTTTGTGCATTTTGTGTTGTCAGTTAAATCCCTGAGTCCCTGCTGGAGTTTTTCTATCTTTTTATCTATCTGTTCTATTATCTGTTTGATTTCAGATGTATTGTCTTCCACATCACTAATTTTTTCTTCTGCCTGTTCAAATCTGCTGTTATGTTAATGCAGTGTCTTTTTGATTTCTTGTATGTGCCATTGATCACCATCATATCCATTATCTTTTTATGTATGTTTACAATTTCTTCAGTATGTTCTCCCAGTGTCTTCTTAATATCCTTAATCTCTTCCTTCACTTCATTAAGTGGGTCCATGGTATTTGGAAAACTTTGATTAGTTGTTCGATGCTCTGCATCTCTTCCTTATTCTTAGTTTGTTCATTGGACTGGTCCATGTCTCCCTGTTTCTCAGTGTGGTTTGTAATTTTTTGTTGCTCTCTAGTCATCATTTTATCTTGATGGGTTTATTCAGTTGATTAGCTTCTCTCTCTGTTCTAGAGTTTTATTTAGCTCATGGTTCTGTTTGTGTGTTATGTTTTCTCTTTGACATTTTTTCTTTTTGCTTTATTTCCTTGTTTCTTTCTATGTTCCCTTGAAGGGAAAAGATTAGGGCTAGATGAATCAAAAGATGTGAGAAAGGAAGAAGGATAATAGTAATATTGATAAAAGTTAGAACAGGGGTCATATAAGACTTAGTTAAATGAATATTTAACTCATGTATGCAGTGTAGAGTAATAGGAGAAAAAGTGGAGTACCTACAATGGACTGGGAAACCAAATAGAGGAATATATATATATAATGATTTAGAAAGCTAGAATGATGAGGAGAGATAGGAAGAGTAAAGAAAGAGCTGAAAGGAAAACTAAATTAAAAAGAAAAATTCTTTTTTTATTTTTTAAAGTGACTGTCTTTTTTTTGGGAAAATAAGGGACCTAAAAGAAGTCCTCTTCTAGACCACCCCCTTCACCGGGGGGATCTTAACTAGGCTTGTGGAAACTAATGAAGCACTTCCCACTTCCTGGCCTCTCCAGGGGAGCTGAAGCTCTGATGTTTGTCAATGCAGAATGATAAAATTGGCTGACTCCACCCCTCTGGAGCCAAGCCTCAGTGTCACCAGGCTGTTCGGTAAATCAGGCTTCCTCAATAGTTTCACCTTTCCCCTCAGTCTGGCACTGCTTCAAGACAGCTTATCTGCTCCCCAAAGCTATGAGGGGGTCCAGGCAGCCAAATCCACAGAAAGGAAACCCCTCTTCACCTTCTGTCAGAACCTTCCCACTCTCAGAGAATGCTCCCTCTTACCAGGTAGCCTGCAGGAGTTGGGGCGTATCCCTCGGCAGCTAGGTAAATCAACCTTCCTCAGTAGATTTGCCACTCCCCTCAATCTGGTGCCGCTTCAAGCCAGCTATTTTGTTCCCCAAAACTGCAAAGGGTTCCAGGCCACCAAATCCACAGAAAGGAAACCCCTCGCCAGAGCCCCCCCTCTCTCGGAGAACCCTCCCTCTCACCAGGTTGGGGGCGAGGAGTCGTGGCTCAAATCACCTTTTTCCCAGAGGTTGGGGCTCAGCCATCTGTGTTAACCACCACAGGCAGGGGAAAAACTCATGAATCTCTTCTGAGCAATCTTTGCTGTTCAGCTCCCTCCAGATAGATGTCCCCAAGATTCCACTCTGTGCACCCCCAGCACAGACCCCCAGGCAGGACCCTGTCCCCAGTCAGCCATCCTCAGAGAGTGAGTCAGCGAGTGCCCTCCTAAACCAATGCCATCTTGCCCAGCACACTTTTCTTTTAATTACATAGGGTACTAATGTATAAGCTTCCTTAGCCTGGGGAATAAGAACAGCCAATGAATGAGCCTTTGCATTAAACTTCACACTCAAAAGACCCTAAACAAACCCCCAGCTCTGAGGGAATTGATCAAGCTTCCCAGTTCTGATAGGAAAATTTTGCAGAGAGAAGTTCCAAAGGTGATCTGTTAACAGCCCATGGGCAAGAAACTGAGTCAATGATCACTTGCAATTCCTTCAAGCACTGAGGTGAACTGACCATGAGTTCTCATTAAATAATTATTGTAGACTGAATGACTGGACTATCTAACTGGACTCCAGGTTTTGAGCAAGCAATGCTGGAGTTTTATTGAAACAGTTAACTGTGGCAATTCAAGCACAGTAAATGTAGAAACAGGAACAGATGACAAGGAGGTTTGTGCTATTTGAGTTTTTGATCCACTTCTATCTTCTGTGTAATCTTAGGAGAAATTAGTGCCCTACTTTAAACACTGTCCAATAAAGTTGTTGTCACTGACATGAAATTTCCAGAGAACAATTAAGAAATACCGACCTGATTCACTTAGAAATGTGGTTAGGGAACATTTTATGTAAATACACATGGGCCAAAAAATATGACAACCACAATAAAGTGGCAGGTGTAGTTAGAGAGATTTTTTTCCCCCTTTCTCAGGTATTGTTTCTCAGAGAGTATAAAATAACTATGCAGAAGATCAACAGGATTACAATACACATCATACATATAATCCCATTATTGGACACAACTAGCAAATTTATCGCATTAGTGTTAAGTTTCAACAGGCGCTGCAAGTTACAAAAATAGTGATTAAATTCACTGTGGCCATGGAAGGGCAATCTCAAAGCCAGGAAAAGCTGTGCTGAAGGATGTCCTCACAGTAGCTAACAAAATATTAAGCTTATAAGCCATGCCTAATAAAAGAATATACCAAGCCCTCAATATTAATCCTTGTACTTATGAATCTTATTCCTGTAAAAATGAAACATATTCTAATTATAATTAATGCCTAAGAGTTAATTCCTGAAACTCTTCATATTATTCAAATGTGGTTTCTTTCTAAGCCAAACTCAGCAAATAAACTCACTACCTTCCCCTCAACATGAGACATGACTCCCAGGGATGAGGGATTATTACCAAGCATTAATCAGCAATGTATTTGAAAAAAGACCTTGACCAAAAGGGGGAAACATTAAATACAAAATAGTTTTTATGGCTAAGATATTTCAAAGTGAGTCAAGAGTTCATTCCAGATGTTACACTTGTTCAAATCTCAACATTTCCCTAACTGGCACAATAAACAAATCCTCAAACAAAAGTTCTCCTGTGGGCTCAAGGGACAACCAGACACCACAGGCAAGGCACACAGCTTCATAAAATCAACTCCCCCTCATCAGGCCCTAATTTGGAACATATGATAATCAATTTTCCTAGTATAACATATGTATACTCATTTATAATTCCCCTAATCATGATTTTTCTACTTTTTAAAAAATGTGAACTTGTAATTTTCAATATAACTGTTAAATATATCTCTCAGAGACTTAAATTTTCAGATTGTTCATGTGCTGATTGAACTCTGAATCCCAGCAGAGTAGTAGCCAACTCCTACTCTCTAGTTCTTCAGGCTTGCGCTGGACAACTAACAAAATGATGATGATGGACAAGTCCCATCCTAAAAAACAAAGAGTATCTACAACTGCAAGCAAAAAAGTTCCTTCCATATGCCCCAGAATATCTAAGTCTCCCCTCAGTCTGAAGAAGTCAGAGCGGACATCATTCCTAATCCCTAAAGATTGAGAAATGACCAAATATAAGAGGAAAGTGTAACCACAAATCAAAGTAGATTTATTGTAATTGTAGTTAAGAACTTGTGTTAATGTAAGAACTTGTAACACTCATAAAAATACAATGTTTGTCATGGGTTCAGAAGGGAGGGAGAAGCATGAGTAAATGGAACACAGGACATTTTTAGGGCAGTGAAACTCTTCTGTATGATACTGGAATGATGGATACATGACTTTATATATTTAACAAAGTCTATAAAACTGTACAGCACAAAGTGTAAACCATAATTTAAACTACAGATTTTGGTAAACAACAATGCTTCAATGTTGTTTCATGGACCACACTAATGTAAGATATTAATAATGGGAAAATATGTGTGCATGTGTGGGGTGGTATATGGGAATTCCCTATATTTTTGGTATATTTTTATGTAAATCTAAAAATTCTTTAAAAGGAAAGTTTTATATTATTTAAAAAAAATTAAGATTGGATACAAGGTCCCTCCTAAGCCAGAAACACTCAAGCACCCAGAAATGACCAGCTCACGATGGTCATGTGCTCAGGGGCTTGTGAATGGCCACATGATGATCAAAGGCCATGAGGTTGCACATAATCTCATCACTCCTTGTTTTTTATCTTTACAGGCTTTTTTCTATTATTTTAAAAGAAGCTTTAGATTACATAAATGTTACATTGAAAATATATGGGATTCCCATATACCTCACTCCCTCCACATTAAAAACATCTTTCATTTTATAGTACATTTGTTACAATTGATGCACACAGATGAACACATATTACTAACCATGGTCCATAGTTTACATTATTGTTTACACTTTGCACCGCACAATTTTAAAGGTTTTGACAAATGTATAATGGCCTGTGTCTGTCATTGGAATGCCATGCAGAACAATTTCAAAGTCCTCAAATTGCCCCATGTTACATCTATTCTCTCTCCTCAGAAACTGTCATGACAACTGCCTTTATATCAATGTTACAAGTTCTTCCATTACTAGAATAATAATAAGTTTACTTTAGTTCATAGCTGCAGTCCCACCTTATGTGTGTTCTTTCCTCAACCTTAAGTATTTTAGGATGGTCATACCTACTCTGCTTCTGATTGAGAGAGGGCTTAAATCCCATGGGGAAGATGAGTGGAGCTGTCTTGCTTGTAGTTGTAAACACTCTCTGTTTCATGGGATGGGTGCTGTCCATCATCAGCCTTTTGTTAGTTGTCCTGGGTGAGTCCAATGAATTGGAGAGTAGGTATTGGCTGCAAATCTTCTGAGATTCAGGGCTCAACCGGCATGTGAACAGCCAGAAGATTTAAGTCTCTGGGACACATATTTAATGGGTATAATGCTAATTATAGGTTCAAATAAAAGAGGTATAAGAACCATGTATAGGAAAATTATAACTGAGTGCAAATCCAATACATTAGGGGGATAGGTTATCATATATTTGAGTAAGTCCCACTAACAAGGTTCTGAGTTCCTGGTCTTGTCTGCCCTGTCTATAGAGTTCAGATGTGTCTAGAGCTCTCAAGAGTGCCCCTGCTTTAGCCACTGTTTACTGCAGCAATCAGTGAGATCCTTCTAAGTTGTGCATGAGCATAACCTCTGGACTGATCTCCCAACTCACTTTGAAATCTCTTACCCATAAAAACTCATTTGTATTTAACATTTCCCCCTTTTGGTCAAGGTGCTTCTTCAAATGAATCACCAGTTGGTGCTTACTAATAATCATTGGTGCCAGAGATGCTCATCCCCTGGAGTCATGTTTTGTGTTTATATGCTGAGTTTGGCTTAGAGAAAGGTCACATTAATGCAACAAGGATAGCTTCAGGAGGTAACTCTTAGGCAATATACAGTACTAAACTAAGTTTCATTTTCACAAGAACAAGGTCCATAAGTACAAGCATCAATATCAAGGTTCTGGGATATTGGTCTCTCCTTCTTGGCTAGGCATTGCTCATGTATTCTAGGGATTCTTGCCACTCTATTAGAGAATGTAGCAGGGCACGCCAGGATGAGAATTCAATATTCTTTCAGTTATTGTGTGGGTCTCTACCCAATGAGACAACACCCCATGACCCCTTGAACATATTCATATTCCATAGAGTCATTTCCAGGTGTACTCCTCCACACACATCCCCCCACCACTGACACCCTGCACCAATGATCCTCCCCTGACATAGTTGTGACTCTTCTGCAATCCAAAACATCCCCAAAAGCAAAGCCCAAAAGAAAATAAAGGCTGAAGAAAAATGGCATCAGTTTAGGAGGGGACTCACTAACTCATTCTCGGGGGACAGCTGATTGGGGACAGGATCTTGTCTGAGGGGTCTGTGCTAGGGGTGCATGGAGTGAGAACCTTGGGGACATCAATCTGAAGGGAGTTGGATGGCGGGGTGGATTGCTCCAGAAAGATTTGTGAGTTTTTCTCTTGCCTGTGGTAGTCTACACAGAAGGCTGAGCCCCACCCTAAGGGAAAAAGGCTAGTTTGAGCCGCGACTCCTGCTGGCAACCCAGTGAGAAGAGACATTCTCTGAGTGTGGGAGGGTTCTGGCAGAGGGTCGAGAGGGGTTTCCTTTCTGTGTATTTGGCTGCCTGGAACCCCTTACAGCTTTGGGGAACAAAATACCTGGCTTGAAGTGGCACCAGGCTGAAGGGAGTGGCAAATCTGCTGAGGAAGGTTGATTTACGTAGATGCCCAGGGATGTGCCCCAATTTCCCACAGGCAACCCGGTGAGAGGGAACATTCTCTGAGAGTGGGAGGGTTCTGACAGAAGGTGGAGAGGGGATTCCTTTCTGTGGATTTGGCTGCCTGGAAACCGTCATAACTTTGGGGAGGATATAAGCTGGCTTGAAGCAGCAACAAGCTAAGGGGAGAGGCGAATATGCCGAAGAAGCCTTATTTACCTATCCGCCCAGTGATACTGAGACTTGGCTTCAGAGAGGACAGTCAGCCAATTTTATCGTTCTGCAGTCAAGCATCAAAGCTTCAGCTCTTCTGGGGAGGACAGGAAGTGGGAAGTGCTTGATTAGTTTCCACAAGCACTATTTAGGGTCCCTTTGGTGAAGAGGGTGGTCTAGAAGAGGACTTCTTTTGGGTCCCTTATTTCGCCAGAAAACAAAACAAAACAAAACGAAAAAAACAGTCACTTTAAAAAATAAAAAAAGAAAAATTTTTTTTTACCTTAGTTTAATCGCTAAAATATGCCTCAAAACCTGCAGATAGAACCTTGCAGGGCAACTGATTGATGAGCACAAGCAGGCTGAGAGGTTCCACAAGGGCCCAAGAAGGAACACTGTTCTTCCTCAGCTTTGTTTGACTGCTCGATTGTGTGATTGTTTGGTTTTTCTTTGTTTATTTGTTGTCTCTTGCTTTTCTTTCCTCTTTCTTCCCCCCCCCCTTTTTTTATTTTATTAGGTGCTGCCACCTTGTCTCTTCTTTGCTGTGCTTCCTCTTCTGTGATTTCCCATTCTCTGTGTATGTTGATTTTGTCTCCCAACGCTATCTCTTTTTGTTCATCTTTCTGCCTTCTGCTTTCTGTTGGGATTCTTACATACCACCTTTTTTCATTAGTCCACAACTTAAGGTTGTTAATTTCTATTCTATCTATTCTGTTTTCTTCTTTTTAAAATTATTATTAACATTTTCCTTTCAATCCTTTCTTTACTCTTTCTCTCTTTCCTCATCATTCTGGCTTTCTAAATCATTATATATTTTCCTCTATTTAGTTTCCCAGTCCATTGTAGGTACTCCACTTTTTTTTCCTATTACTATACACTGCCTACATGAGTTAAATATTCATTTTACTAAGTGTTATACAGCTCCTCTTCTAACTTTTATCAATATTACTATTATCCTTCTTCCTTTATCACATCTTTGATTCCTCTGGCACTAATCTTTTGCCTTCAAGGGAACAAAGAAAGAAGCAAGGAAATAAAATAAGAAGAACAAAGTATCACAGAGAAAACTTAACAGACACACAGAATCACCAGTTAAATAAAACTCTACAGCAGAGAGAGAACTGTTCAACTGAATAAACCTGTCAATATAAAATGATGATGAGAGGGCAACAAAAAATCACAAACCACACTGAGAAACAGTAAGACATGGACCAGTCCAATGATCAAAATAAAAACCAGGAAGAGTTGCAGAACATCGAACAACTAATCAAAGCTGTCCAAACAAATACCATGGACCAACTTAATGAAGTGAAGGAAGAGATTAAGGATATTAAGAAGACACTGGGAGAACATACTGAAGAAATTGTAAACATACATAAAAAGATAATGGATATGATGGTGATCAATGGCACAATCCAAGAAATCAAAAAGATACTGTATTCACATAACAGCAGATTTGTACAGGCAGAATAAAGAATTAGTGATGTGGAAGACAATACATCTGAAATCAAACAGATAACGGAACAGATAGATAAAAAGATAGAAAAACTCCAGCAGGGACTCAGGGGTTTAACTGATAACACAATAAGCACAACCATATGCATTATAGGCATCCTAGAAGGAGAAGAGAAGGGAAAGGGAACAGAAGGAGTGTTGAAGGAAATAATGGATGAAAACTTCCCAACCCTATTGAGAGACCTGGATGTACAAGTCCAGGAAGCACAGTGAACCCCAAACAGTATAAATCCCAATAGGCCATCGCTAAGACATATACTTGTCAAAATGCCCAATGCTCAAGACAAAGAGAAAATCCTCAAGGCAGCAAGAGAAAAGAGAACCATCACATAAAAGGGAAGCACGATAAGATTAAGTGCTGATTTCTCACCTGTAACCTTGGAGGCAAGAAGACAGTGGTATGACATAGTCAAAGTACTAAAAGAAAAAAACTTCCAGCCACAAGTACTCTATGCAGCGAAACTGGCATTCAAAAAAGATTAAGAGTTCAAAAGATTCACAGATAAACAGAAATTAAGAGAGTATGCCAATAAGAAATCTGCACTTCAGAAAATACTAAAAGAAGTTCTACAAGTTAAATGGAAAAAACAGGGGAAAGAGAGTTGGAGGAGAGTGTAAGAACAACTAAAAAGACATAAAGAGAAATAAAAACAACATATGACATACATTAACCAAAGAAAATATGGCTGAAGTAAGACTTTCATTGCAAGTAATAACACTGAATGTTAATGGATTAAACTTACCAGTCAAGAGACACAGATCGGTAGAATGGGTAAGGAAATATGATCCATCTATATGCTGTCTACAAGAAATTGACCTTCGACCCAGATATTCAAGGAGGCTGAAAGTGAATGGCTGGAAAACAATTTTACAAGCAAACAATAGCCAAAAACAATCAGGAGTAGCTATCCTAATATCAGACAAAATAGACTTAAAATGCAAAACTATTGTAAGAGACAAAGATGGACACTATATATTAGTAAAAGGTGTAATCTCTCAAGAAGGGAGAACAATCATAAACATTTATGCACCTAATCGGGGTGCCTCAAAATACATGAGGCAAACTCTGGAAAAACTAAGTGGAGAGATAAATTCCTCTACAATTATAGTGGGGGACTTTAATATGCCATTTTCACCATTAGACAGAACATCTAGACAGCAAATCAATAAAGAAAGAAAGACTCTGAAAACTACATTAGGGGACATGACCTAATAGACATATACAGAACACTACACTGAAATACAGCAGGATTTACAGTCTTCTCGAGTGTACATGGATCATACTCCAAGATAGACCACATGCTAGGCGAGAGAACAATCCTCAATGAATTCAGAAAGATTGAGATTATACAAAGTAATTTCTCTGATCACAATTCAATGAAATTGGAAATCACTAATGGCCAGAGAAACAGATTAGGCACAAAGATATGGAAGTTAAACAACACACTCTTAGACAAACAGTGCGTCAAGGAGGAAATCTCAAAAGAAATCAGTAACTACCTTGAAACTAATGAAAATGACAACACAACATATCAAAACCAATGTGATGAAGGAAAAGCTGTCCTGAGAGGGAAGTTCATAGCCATAAATATATATATTAAAAAAGAAGAAAGAGTTAAAATTGAAGATCTATCTGCAGATTGCAGGAATTGGAAAAACAACATCAAACTAAATCTAAAGGAAGTAGAAAGAAGGAAATAACAATGATTGGAGCAGAACCAATTGAAATAGAGAATAACAAAGCACTAGAAAAAATAAACAAAACCGAAAGCTGGTTCTTAAAAAAGATCAATAAAATTGACAAACCCTTAGCCAGACTAACAAAAAAAAAAAAAGAGAGA
>JAQZBX010100166.1:0-11395 GCA_029593785.1 Cabassous unicinctus
TTTGTAAGTTTCAGAGGTCTACGGCCAGTGGGACTTTGCCTCAAGACAAACTGTATTTCTTTAAACTGATTGTGATATGATACTGTATTTAGCATTGTACTGATTTATGTTTTTATTTTTAATATTGTAATGTCTTTTTCAAATTCAGAGGGTGGAGTGTGGCAGTTTGGCATTGTTTATGAATTCCAAAAATAGATATTGGATTATGTTTGTAAACTGGTCTGTACGTGGGCATGATTCAATTATAATTAGGGCTTTGATTGGGCCAGGTCAGCAGGATGTTGACAGAGAAAACATATGGCAGAGAAGAGGGTTGGAGTTTTGATGATAGTGTTTTTTTGAGCTGGAGCCACAGGAAGTAAACCTGCAGGAGAAGAACACAGTGAAGAAGATATGTGAGGAAACAGAGAAGGCGCCATTAGACCTGGCAAAGGCCCCCTGGAAGAGAGATGAGCCACTTGCCTGATAGTTTGCAGTTGCAGAGACCAGAGCCCTGAGCAACTGAACCCAGGGAGAAATGAGCCCCTGGAGAGGGTCGAGACTTATGCCAGCCTACAGCTGATATTGGAAGAAGCTGGGACCACAGAGCCTTCAGACAAAGAGGGAGGCTGAACCCTTGCAGACTACTGGACTCTTTGTAGCATACCAGCCTCTCCAGACCAGTGATCCAGAAAAAGGAATGTCTAACTCTGAGTTGTTTTATTCTTTTGTTTGTGTGTTGTTTGTCTTTGTTTTTAGGAGGAACTGGGAATTGAACCCTGGATCTCCCATGTGAGAAGAAGGCAGTCAACTGATTGAGCCACATCTGCTCCCCAATTTTTAAAACTTCCTAGGTAAATTTGAGATGCATTTCAGTTGGAGAACTATCAACCTAGAAAATAAACACTTTGTGAGCTGTGATTCTTTCTTTTTCTAATCTTTTGTGGCTGGCATTGAGTAGGTACTCTATACAAATGTATTGGCTTGATGGATGAATTAGTTACTTATTTTAATTTTCCAATAGATTAAACTCTTCAGTGGAAGTATCCTTGTCTTTTTCATCTCTTTGTATCCAGGGCCAAAATAAAAGCATGTATTATCAGTGGTGTCTTCAAATGTAAATGGATTAAATTCTCCAGTTAAAAGGCAGAGATTGAGAGAATGGATAAAAAACTGACCCAACTATGTGCTGCCTGCAAAGTTCCACCTGCAATTCAAAGACACAAGGAGGATGAGGGTAAAAGAAAGGAAAAAAGTACCATGCAAGGAGCAACCAAAAGAGATTTCAATGTGGCTATACTAATATGTGATAAAATACAGTTGATGTCAAAAACATTTATGAGGGACAAAGATGGTTATTATATACTGGTAAAGGGCACAATTCAACAGGAAGATGTAACAATTATAAATATATGTGCACCTAACAGCAGTATATATGAAGCAAATACTGACATATTTGAAGGGATTGACAGTTCTACATCAGTTAGAAGAATTTAATACATCACTCTCAATAATCAATAGAATATCTAATCAGAGGATCAATAAGTAAGTACAGGAGTTGAATTAAATCCTAAACCAACTAGACTTAACAGACATATATAGAACGCTTCACCCAATAATAACAGAAGACACATTCCTCTCGATTGCACGTGGATCATTCTCCAGGGTACACCATATCTTGGATCACAAAACAAGTGGTAATAAATTTTAAAAATATTGAAATCATACAATGTATATTCTCTGATAACAATGGAATGAAGCTAGAAATCATTAACAGAGGGAAAAATGGAAATTTCACAAATATGTGGAAATTAAACAACGTACTCTTAAACAACCAGGGGGTTAAAGAGGAAATCAGAAGTGAAATTAGGAAGTATCTTGAGATGAATGAAAATGGAAATGCAAGATACCAAAACTTATGGGATGCAACCAAGGTGGCACTGAGAAAATTTATAACTCTAAATCAGGGTTTCTTAACCTGGGGTCCACAGACCCTAGGGGTCCATGGAAAGACTTCAAGGGGGTCTGTGAGCTTAAATTGAAAAATATCAACATTTTGTATTTATTTTCTCTGACCTCCAATGTTGAGTGTCATAAGACATATCTGCTGCTACATTCTGAGAAGGTTTTTGTGGTTTTAACCTGACTGGCAAAGAGGTCCATGAAACAAAAAAGGTTAAGTAACCCTGCTGTAAATGCTTACATTACAAAAGAAGAAAGAGTTCATATCAGAGGCCTAACTTCAATACTGGAAGAACTAGAAAAAGAAGAGCAAACTATCCCCAAAGATTAGAGTGGAAATAAATGAATTAGAAAACAAAAAACAATAGAGAGAATCACAAAACCAAACGTTAGTTCTTTGAAAAGATCATTAAAATTGGCAAAACTTTAGCTAGAATTACAAAAAAAGAGAGAGGAAACAAATAACTAAAATCAGAAATGGGATGGGGGACATTTTACTGACCTAGCCAAAATCAAAAGGATCATAAGATGATATTCTGAAAAACTGTATGCCAAAATATTAGATAAACTAGATGAAATGGAGAAATTTTAGAAACATCCAAACTACCTATATTGACTCAAGAAGAGAAAATTTCAACAAACCAATGAGTAGTAAAGAGATTGAATCAGTGATAAAAAAAACCTTCCAAAGAAGAAAAGCCCAGGACCAGATGGCGTCACAGGAGAATTCTATCAAACACTCCAAGAAGACTTAACTCCAATTCAGCTCAAAATCTTTCAAAAACTGAAGAGAAGAGAACATTTCCTGATTCATTCTATGAGGCCAACATCACCCTCATACAAAAGCCAGATATACATAGCACAAGAAAAGTACAGATAAATATCTCATGAATATGAATGCAAAAACATCAGCAAAATACTAGCTAACTGAATCCAAAAGCATATGAAAAGATTTATACTCCATGATCAGTTGAAACTTATCCCTAGTATGCGAGCTTGGTTCAACATAACAAAATCAATGAATGTAATACACAACATAAACAGAATGAATGGAAAAATGCACATGATCATCTCAATTGATGCAGTAAAGGCATTTGACAAAATCCAGCATTGCTTCTTGATAAAAACACTTAGTACACTAGGAACAGAAGGCTACTCAACATGGCAAAGAGCCTATATGAAAAGCCCAGAGCTAACATCTTATTTAATGATGAAAGACTTTTTCTCTTATTCAGGAATAAGACAAGGATGACCACTGTCACCACTGTTACTCATCATTGTACTGGATGTTCTTGTCATGGAAATTACACAAGGAAAGGAAAGAAAAGGAATCCAAATTATAATGGAAGAAATAAAATTTTCCCTGTACATATATATATAGGTGATATTTTCCTATATAAAGAAAGTCCATAAGAAAGCTCTTAGAGCTACTAACTGGATTAAGCTAAATGGCAGGGTACAAGTTCAACATCTACAAATAAATAGCATTTCTACATACAAGCAATGAACAATCAGAAGAGGTAATCAAGATGAAAAATTCCATCAAAATAGCAACGAAAATAATCAAATATTTAGGAATAAATTTAACCAAGGATATAAAGGACTTGTATATAGAAAACTGCAAAATTTTGCTAAAAGAAATTTTAAAAAGACCTAAATAAATGGAAGGACATTCTGTGTTCATGGATTGGAAGACTAAATATTGTTAAGAAGTCAATTCTACCCAAAATTATTTACAGATTCAATGCAATCCCAATTAAAAAATTCCAATAGACTGCTTTGCAGAAATGGAAAAAACAATCATCAAATTTATTTGGAAAGATAAGAGCCCCTGAATAGCCAAAAGCATCTTTCAAAAGAAAAACAAAGTTGGAGGACTTACAATACCTGACTTTAAAACATACTACACATCTACAGTGGGCAAATCTGCATGGCATTGGCACAACGATAGACATAATGACCAATGGAACCAACAAAATGTCTTCCGCAGGGGCTTCACTAGTTTACATTGCCTCCAGTAATGAATGAGTGTTTCTAGTTCTCTGGATACATTACAACACTTGTTATTTTGTCTCTTTTTTTAATAGCAGCCATTCAAAAGGGTGTGAAATAGTATCTCATTGTGGTTTTGACTTCTGTTTCCCTGATGGCTAATGACGTTGAGTATATTTTCATGTGCTTACTGGCAACTTGTAAATCTTTTTGGTAGACATGTCTATTCAAGTCTTTTGTCCACATTTAAATTGGGTTATTTTTCTTTTTGTTGTTGAGTTGAAGGATTTCTTTATATATTTTGGATATTAAAACATTATCAGATATGTGCTTTGCAAGTATTTTCTCCCATTGGGTAGGTTGTTATTTTCTTTCATGACAAAGTCCTTTGAATCTCAAAATTTTAAAATTTTTGTCTATTTATTTGTCTTGTAGTTGATGCTTGTGCTTTGAGTGTAAAGTCTAAGAACAATTGCTTAAACACAACATCCTGAATATACTTGCCTACATTTTCTTCTAGGAGTTTATAGTTGTAGCTCTTATATGTAGGTCTTTACTCCATTTTGAGTTGAGTTTTGTATGTGGTGTTAGTAAGAGGTCCTCCTTTGCAAGTCCAGTTTTCCTAGCACCATTTGTTGAAGAGATTATTCTTTCCCAATTGAGTGCCCTTGCCTGCTTGTCAAAAATCAGTTGGCCATATTAGTGAGAACATATAATATTTGTCCTTTTGTGACTGTCTTATTTCACTCAGCATAATGTCCTCATGGTTCAAGCATGTTATCTTATGATCCCCAATTTTATTTCTTCTTACAGCAGCATAGTATTCCATTGTATGTATATACCACATTTTTAAAATCCATTCAATGGTTGATGGACACTTGGGTTGTTCCCTTCTTTTGGCAATTGTGAATAATGCCAATATGAACATAGGTGTGCAAATGTCTGTATAACTGTTTTTTGTTCTTCTGGATGTATTCCTACTTGGGAGATTGCTGGATCATAGGGCAGTTCTATATATTGATGCTTCATGTATGTAGAATTTTTAATTAGCTTGACTGTGAAAGTGTGGAAATGGATAGCATAGATGGTAACACATTACAGTGAGTATAACTAACATGGTTAGTTTATAAATGGCATTGTGGCTGGGTGTGGTAGTCTAGGTATGTGTGGAAGTGTGATATTATTTATGAATTCCAAAAAGAAAGATAGATTATGTTTGTGAACTGGTCTGTTCCTCTGGCGTGATAACCCTTTGATTTTATTAGATTCAGCTGAGACATCTGATTAAATTATGCTAAGATTAGGGCTTTGATCAAACCATGTCATTAGAATGTGACTCAGCATCGAGTCCCAGCCCCCTTGGTCTGAAAAAACAGACTCCCACATGGGAGTAGACACGCAGAAGCAGATACGCAGGAAGAGAGAATGCTCCATAGACATGGCCCTGGAAGACAGATGAACTTGATAGTCTACAGCTGACCTTGTGGAGAGAACAGAGCAGCTGAGTCTGGAAAGAAACGAGCCCTGGGGAGAGTGATGAGCCTTAAGCCAGCCTACAGATGAGTTTGGAAGAAGCTGGGACCATGGAGCCTTGAGAGGAAGGAGAAAAGCTGAACCCTCACGGCATCACCCACCATCTTACGACAACACCTGGCAAGAGATTTTGGGTGAGAAAGTACCTCTTATGATACCTTGATTTGGACTCTTTAGGGCCTGGTAACTATAAGCGTCTACCCCAAATAAATACCCTTTATGAAAGCCAACACAGTTCTGGTACTTCGCATCGGCACCCCTTTGGCTGACTAATGCAGAATTTACATGTCAATGGAAAGAAAGCTAGAGAATAATCTAGGGATGAATAACATAGTGAACCTGGAGACCGATGAAGATTGTGGTTAATAGTACAAATACAAGAATATTATTCTATTAACTAGAACAAATGTACATCACTATTACAAGGTGATAAGAATATGGTGATGCATGGGGAAAGTACAGTTAATGTACCTTATGAACTATAGTTAACAATATTGTAATACTCTTGCATCAATGTCAAAAAAGGTATCATATCAACACCAAGTGTCAAAAATAGGGGTGTATGGGATTTTTGCTTTTGGACTAAGGAAAATGTTCAAAAATTTACTGAAGCAATGACTGCACAACTCACTGATGAAAGTGAGAGCCACTGAGTGTACACTTTGGATGTACTGTACAAGGCATGGGCCTGTATAACACAGTGAACCATATGGTGGATGATGAGTTGTGATTAACAATACAAGTATGAAAGTGTTCTCTCATGAACTATCACAAATGTATAATACTAATACATGGTGTTAGAAAAAAGGGAGTTATGGAAAACATATGAAATTTATGCTATAGACCATATTTAGTGATAATAGTCTGGTGATATTCTTTCATAATCTGTAACAAATATTCCATAACAATGTAAGTTGTGGGTGTAGGGTTGATGTATGGGAATTAATCATGATTTTTTTTTTAAGTTCAGAAATTCTTTAATGAAAATATAAATAAAAATAAAAATAAATAAAAAATTTAGTTGGCCATAAATGTGAATTGATTTCTGAGCTTTCAATTCAATTCCATTGTTATATGCCTGTCTTTGTGCCAGTACTATGCAGTTGCATTTACTATAGCTTTGTAATAAGTTTTCCTATCAGGAAATGTGGGTCTTCCAACTTCATTCTTCTTTGTCAGGATGGCTTTAGCTGTTTGGGGCCCCTTACACTGTCATGTAAATTTGATTGTTGGCTTTTCCATTTCTGCAAAGAAGGTTGTTGGAATTTTGATTGGGGCTGTATTGGATCAAAAATTTGCTTTGGGTATGATTGATATCTTATTGATATCTAGTCTTCCAATCCATGACCACAGAATGTCCTTCCATCTATTTAGGCTTCCTTTTTTTGTAATAATACACATTAATTTTAGAGAAATGTTCATCTTGTCATAGAGTGTTAGTTCAGTGGGTGGAGACCCACACAATAAACAAGAAAATATTAAACACCCATCTTGAGGAGTCCTGTTATGTTCTCAACTAGAGGGGCAAGACTCTCTCGAGAACATAGGCAGTGCCTAATAAAAGAAAACAGACCAATATGTCAAACCCTCAATATTAATGCATGCAACTATGAACTTTGTTTTTCAAAAATTGAAACTTAGTGGTTACCATAGGTCCTGAGGGGAGGAGGTGGGAAGAATAGAATAGATGGAACATAGGGCATTTTTACGGCTTTGGAATTGTTCTGCAAGACCTTGCAAAGATGGATACAGGTCATTGTAAATTTTGTCAAAACCTATAAAAATGTACAGTGCAAAATGTAATCCATAATGTAAACCACTGACCATGATTGGTAGCAATGCTTCAATATTTATTCATCAATTGTAACAAATGTACCATACTCATGTAAGATGTTACCAATAGCAGGAAATAAGAGCAGGTGAGCAGGTGGTATATAGGGGAATCCCCTATATTTTCTATGTGACTTTTCTGTAACCTAAACTTCTTTGAAAATAAAGCAAAATAAAAGACACTGGAGGAACATATAGAAGAAATTATCACTGTACAATAAAGATAACATATCGCTTGGTCATGAAAAATAATGAAATTTTAAAAAAATTAAATTTATTTTTATTTTTGGATTTTATTTGTTTTTTAAATCATTATTTTATTTTTTATTATTTTTATCATTTATTTTTAGCTTTGTTTTGGGGGAGGTTTTGGATTGCCGAAGGGTCACAGCACTGGCAAGGAAGGCTCACTGGTGCAGGTTGTTGGTGACGGGGGAATGTGTGGGGAGGGGTGCACCTGGGGCATGACTTTATGGATTACGAGTATGTTCAATTGGTCATGGGGTGTTGTCTCGATGGATGGTGGTCCACACAAATCTGAAAGAATATTGAATTCCCATACTGGGAAGTCCTGCTACGTTCTCTAATAGAATGGCAAAAATCCTTAGAATACATTGGCAGTGCCTAGTGAAGGAGGACAGACCAATATGCCATGCCCTTTATATTAACAGTTTTACTTTTGAACTTTGTTATTGTGAAATAGAAACTTAGCTTAGTATTATATATTGCCTAAAAGTTACCTCCTGAAAGCCTCCTTGTCACTCAAATGTGCCTTCTTTCTAAGTCAAACTCAGCATTTAAATTCACTACCTTCCCCCTGGCATGGGACATGACTCGAGGTGATGAGCCTCCTTGACATGGAGGGATTATTATGAAGTGCCAACTAGCAATGCATTTGGAAAAAGATCTTGATCAAAAGAGGGAAATATTAAATAGAAATGAGTTTTTAGGGCTAAGAGATTTCAAAGTGAGTCGGGACGTCACTCCAGAGATTATGCTTATGCACGTCTCAGAAGGATCTCATTGTCTGCCACAGTAAACAGTGCCTCAAGCAGGGGTGCTCCTGAGGACTCTAGAGACATCTAGACAATATAGGCAGGGCAGACAATCTCAGGAATTTGGCATCCTGTCAGTTCACCTTACCTTGTGTATTAGTCAGCCAAAGGGGTGCTGATGCAAAATACCAGAAATCTGTTGGCTTTTATAAAGGGTATTTATTTGGGGTAGAAGCCCACAGTTACCAGGCCATAAAGCATAAGTTACTTCGCTCACCAAAGTTTATTGCCACGTGTTGGGGCAAGATGGTTGCCAACGCCTGTGAGGGTTCAGGCTTCTTGGGTTCCTCTCTTCCCGGGGCTCTGTTTCTCTCTGGGCTCAGCTGCTGTGCTCATTCCACAAGGCCACCTGTAGACTATCAGGTGAATGGCTCTGTCTCTCTCCCTGGGGCTTCTGCCATGTCTAAGGAGCCATCTCTATTCCTCTGTGTTATTCTTCTATGTGTTCACTGCCTGGGCTCCAACTCAAAATCTTCAGCATCAAAACCCTAACTTTGTCCTGTGCCATGTCTTTTATCTGTGATTCCCCACCCACCAAGAGGTAGGAACTCAACATCCTACTGATGTGGCCCAATCAAGTCCTAATCATAATTTAATCAATTAAAAGTGATACCTCTGACAGACCAGTTTACAAACATAATCCAATAACTATTTTTAGAATTCATAAATAATATCAAAATCCTACACCTTAGAATATATGCTCCCCAAAGTAACAGAATTAGACTCTTTATAATTTCCCAATACATGGCTCTTCTGCCCCTTTTATTTGAACGTGTAATTAGCCTTATTCTCATTAAATATATGTACCAGAGACTTAAATCTTCAGTCTATTCATATGCTGGTTGAGCCCTGAATCTCAGAAGTCTTGCAGGAACTACTCTCCAGTTCATCAGACTCGCCCAGGACAACTAAAAAAATAATGATTATCGACAATGTCCATCGCAGAAAACAGAAAGTATCTACAACTGCAAGCAAGACAATTCCATCCTTCTGCACCATGGGATCTAAGCCCCCTCTCAATCAGAAACAGAGTGGGCATCACCATCTTAAAATCCTCCAGATTGAGGAATGAACGAACATAAGGGGGGAATGGAATTATTCTAGCAATGGAATATCTTGTAACATTGATATAAAGGCAGTGGCCACCAGAGGTTTTGAGGGGATGGAGAAGGAAGAATAGGTGTAACATGGGGCATTTTTGGGGACATTGGATTTGTTCTGAATGACATTGCAATGACGGATATAAGCCATTATACATTTTGTCAAAACCTATAAACATGTGTGGTGCAAAGTGTAAACTATAATGTAAACTATAGATCATGGTTAGTAGCAATGCTTCAATATGTGTTCATCATTTGTAACAAATGTACACACCAACGAAAGATGTTCTTAGCAGGGAAATTGTGGGAGGACGAGGTGTTGGGGTATATGGGAATCCCCCTATATTTTCAATGTATCATTTATGTAATCTAAAGCTTCTTTAAAAATAAAATAAAATAATAAAATAAAATGAAATAAATAAAATAAATAATAATAAGTTTTAAAGATTCAAAAAAAAAAAGATCGAGGACTTGAAACTTATTCTTGTAAGACATGCTTTAAAAGAGAAATGTTAGATTGTATATATGGTAACAGAATAAAAATTTTAAAATTACATGAAACTACACTGCACAAACAGTGAACTCTAAGTTAAACCATGGACTTAATTATTAGTACAATTTTAAAAATATGGTATCATCAATTGTAGCAAATTTTCCACACCAATGCAGGTTTTTTTTTTTGTGGAGTGTTGTATGAGAATCCTGTATTTTGCACATTATTGCTCTGCAAACCCACAGTTTTTCTAATAAATAAAGTCTTATTCCCCTTAGAATGCAAAAAAAATACATATTTTGAATATTTCCCTGGGTTAATACCTAAACCACAAATCAGCTAGCTACTATTTTCTGGATGTGCTGAACAAATAAGTATATGTTGTGCCAAACTTTCAGCTAATTGCCACAGCCTACTTTTTCAATTTCAGTTGAAAACAAAGGTCTGCCCACTTTCTTTTACCCAAGCAGCAAATCAAGTATGATTTTCTTGACCAGGTGATCATAAGTACAGGTTGATTTTATCATCAAAATCAATATTTGCTACAGGAATATATATCCTAGTCTATTCCAGTTTTCTTTCTCCAAGTAAAAAAGGGATCTCTTTCTCAGTCATATGGACAATACTTCTATCTACCTGATACACTCTTAATGACATTAAAAGCTGGATTTTTCTGGATGCTGCTAAATTTCCTAAAAGTGGGCTGTATTTGAAAGAACTTCTGGGTATTTTAATGATTTTTAAAAAGAAAGAAAAGAAAAGAAGAGGGGAAGGGAGGGAAGAGGAGAAGAAGAGAGAAAAGAAAAGATCTATAAACAAACCAAGACCTCTATTTGAAGACATCTGTATGTGTTTTCTATGGCCAGAGTAAATTACACCTAACCTCAATGCCTTGATAACTGTGCCCACCAACATGTGTAGCTGCTTCACCTGCACACAAGAAAGGTATGAGAAGAGAGTAAAGGGGTTCTATTGTTGCCAACCAGGCATATCAACTGTCTGTATAATAGTTTCATGTATTTTTTAGCACTAACTGGTAAAATCCTTCTCCTCAACTCCACATGCAGCAGCAGCAAAGCCCTATGGGGGATAGACCACCAACCATTTTGGCATACGCTAGTTATGACCCTGACTGTGTTTAAGCCACAATCAAGTCTTTGTTCAGAGCTGAAGGAAAAGAGTATTTATACATAAGCTCTTCTTAGTCCTAAAAATCGTGATTTCCATACTAATGAATGACCCAATTTATAGTTAAACAAAACTGACATCCTTGGCAAAAAGAACATATGTCACCCAACAAAGAAGCTGATTCAAGAACTTTCCACTCTCCGCCACAACCTGGTGTAGAAAGCAAATGAGGAACAGACTCCTGGATTGGAAGGGGCAAAAAGATCTTTGAAATCCTATTGCTTTTTATTTCTTTCTCTTTCTCATCACTCATACATTCACAT
>JAQZBX010100167.1:0-11396 GCA_029593785.1 Cabassous unicinctus
TTACACTCTATCCCACACAATTTTGTAGGTTGTGGCAAGATATGTAATGGCCCATATCTGGCATTGTTATGTCATTCAGGAAAATTCCCAAGTCCCCAAAATGCCCCAATATTTCACTTGTATTTCCCTCACCCTGCCCTCAGACCCTCTAGTGGACACAGCTTCCACATGAATGATATACTTTCTACCATTGCTAGAATCACAATAAATCTGTAGTAGAATACCAGTAGGTCTACTTTAGTCCATAGTTCATTCCCCAATCCTGAGGATTCTGGGTTGGTGGTACCCACTCCACCTCTAATTGAGAGTAGGCTTTGATCCCATGGGGAAGATGGATGGGAGTCTCTTGCTTGCAGCTGGTTCCTTGAGATGGTTGTTGTCCATCATCATCTCCTTGTTAGTTGAGTTCAATGAACTGGGGAGTAGGTATTACAACTCCAATGAGATTCAGGGCCCAGCTGGCATATGGACAGCCCAGAGATTAAAGTTTCTTGAACATACACTACCAACTTCAGCACCAAGTATAGGGTCAAATATAAGGGACAGAAGAGGCATGTGTAGAGTAGTCACATCTGAGCCTAACTCTGTCACACTCAGGAGCACAAATGCCAATGTAGGACCACTTGCAAGGCACCAAACTTTGGAACTATTTGTCATGGCCATAGGAACTGGGTGTCTCCAGACCCATCAGGATCCCCACTCTTTGGAGTAGTATCTACCTTGGCCATTTATGAGATCCTGCTGAGACATGCTTAAGTGTTACCTCTCTGATGACCTCCCGACTCATGTTGAAGTCTCTTCATCATATACACTCATTTGTTTTTACCTTTTTACCATTTATTCAAGGTCTTTTTCCAGTTGTATCACCAGCCAGTGCTTGGTAATAATCCCTTGGTGCCAGAGAGGCTCATCCCCAGCAGTCATGTTCCTCACTGGAAGGAAGGTAATGCATTTATATGATGAGTTTGGCTTAGAGAGAGGCCACATTTGAGCAATGAGGAGGCTGTCAGGAGGTAACTCTTAGGCACTCCACAACACTAGGTTAAGTTGCAAATTCAAGAGCAAAAGGCTCATAAGCATAGTCATCAATATAAAAGGCCCATCAACGTACCATCTTTTTTCACTAGTCATTGTCCCTGTACTTGGGGGATTGTTGCTATTCCATTGGAGAATGTGGCAGAGCTCCCCAGGATGGGAAATCAATAATCTTTCAGTTGTTGTGTGAATCTCTATGCACTGTGGCAATGCCCCATGAACATTAAACTTATTTATATACCTTATATGTATGCCCAGGTGAACTTCCTCCCATGTATCCCCCATCACTGATACCCCCACATTGATCCTCTCCTGCCATAGTTGTAGCCCTTCTGTGATTCAAAATTTCTTCAAAAATGATGCCAAGTGTATTGAAAAATTCGATTAGTAGGAAAATGAAATAATGATAGGTTAAACATAGGAAATAAACTACATAATAATTTAGAAAAACTAAAACCAAAATAAAGTAAAAAAATAAGATATTAAAAATGAAAAACATTAAAAAAATAAAATTAAATTAAAAAAATTTTTGACATTTTTGCCTTTCATTACTGTAATATTGGTTTTTCAGTATGTACAGTGTCATTTTCTTCCATTTCTTCCCTAGTAAATTCTTTTTTTTTAATTGTCTTCAAAGAAGTTTAAGGTCACAGTAATATTACATACAGAATATAACTATATTCTGGTATACGTACCTAACATCCTCCTCCTTTTCCCCCATCCCTATTAATAATCTTTTTACATGTGGATGGCACATTTGTTACAACTGATGCATAAATATTGAAGCATAGCTACCAACCAAGGTCAATGTTTCACATTATGGTTTACATTTTAGACCATACACTTTTATAAATTTTTGATGAAATTTAACATGGCCTGTATTCATCATTGCATGATCATGCAGAACACTTCCATTGCCCCCAAATGCACCCTCTTTGATCTCTTCTATTCCTCCCTCCCCATCCCCTTGGGGTCCATGGCAACCATCAGGCTTCACTCCTTGAAAGACAAGTTTCTTGGATACTTGCAACAACACTGAGGGCTGGACACATTAGTCTGTACTTCCTTATTAGGAACTGCCCATGCTCTTGAGAAACACCACTGCCCTCACTTTGAGAGCATGTCAGGCCTCCCCAGCATGGAAGTCCAACTATTCTCACACATTATGTGGGTCTCCCCTCACTGATACAGCACATTATGACAAAATAATCACTCACACATTCTCTAGAAGACTGTCTAAGGTGTGCCCTGTCCCAAATGCCCCCCAATTCAAAACCCTAAACCGATAACACTTCCTTGTCAAATTGCCAAAAGAATTTTCATAACATTGCTATTTCACCCCATACCCACCTTTCCCCAGTGTTCACCTGTTCCCTCCCCCAACCTTCCTCCTGGTTCTTTGGACCATCCAAACCATCCTCCCCAATCTAAACCCCTGCCAAGCCACAGCCCAACCCAATATTATCTCTACACTCTTGTCAAATCTCTTCACTGCTCAACTACCCGCTTCCACCTAATCATAGATTTTGCCCATGTGGGCATGGCTCACAACCTTCTTCTCCCTTCCTATTGTGTGTAAAGCTATCTTCCAGACTTAAGCTCTCTGAGTCGGCTTGATTTGCTTAATTCATATCAGAGAAGTCATGTAATATTTGTCCTTCCATACCTGGCTTGCTTCACTCAACATAAGGTCCTCAAGATTCACCCATGTTATCCCATGTGTTAGTACTGTATTCCTTCTTACAGCTAGTCCATTGTATATATATACCACATTTTGTTTATCCATTCATCAGTTGATGGGCATTTGGGTTGATTCCAACTTTTGACAATAGTGAATAATGATGCTATAAACATTGGTGTGCATATATCAGTTTGTGTCCTTGCTTTCAGTTCTTCTGGGTATATACCCAACAGTGGAATTGCTAAGTCATAAGGCAGATCTATAGTTAGATTTTTGGGGAATCACCAAACTGTCCTCCACAATGGCTGGCAAATTCTACATTCCCACCAGCAGTGGATGAGGGTTCCCATTACTCCACATCCTATCCAACACTTGCAGTCTTCTGTTTTTATAATGGCTGCCAGTCTAAAGGGTGTAAGATGGTATCTCATTGTAGTTTTGATTTGCATTTCCCTATATAGCTAGAGATATTAAGCATATTTTCATGTGTTTTTTAGCCATTTGCATTTCTTCTTTGGAGAATTGTCTGTTCAAATAACTTGCCCATTTTTTAAAGGGATTGTCTTTTTATATTTGAAGTGTAGGATTTTTTATATATGCTAAATATTAGCCTCCTTTCAGATATATGGGTAACAACAATTTTCTCCCATTGGGTAGGCTGTCTTTTCACTTTCTGAATAAACTCCTTTGAGGTGCAAAATGTTTTAATTTTGAGGAGGTCTCATTTATCTATTTTTCCTTTTGCTGCTCATGCTTTGGTTGTGAAGTTCATGAAGCCATTTCCTATTACAATGTCCTGTAGATGCTTTCCTACTTATCTTTCAAGGTCTTTATTGTCTTGGCTCTTATATTTAAATCTTTGACCATCTAGAGCTGATTTTCATATAAGGTGTGAGATGGTATTCCTTTCTCATTCTTTCAGGTCTGGATATCCAGTTCTCCAAGCATCATTTGTTGAAGAGGCAGTTCTCTTCCAATTGAGTGAGCATGGTGGTCTTGTTGAATATCTTATAACTGTATATGTGAAGATCTATATCAAAGCTCTCAATTTCATTCCACTAGTCATATGTCTAAACTTGTGCCAATACCATGCTGTTTTGACCACTGTAGCTTTGTAGTATTCTTTAAAGTCAGATGGTGTGATTCCTCTGATTTCATTTTCTGTTTTCAATATGTCTTTTGCAAATCAGGGCCTCTTGCCCTTCCAAATAAATTTCATAGTTAGTTTTTCAAATTCGTAAAAAAGGCTGTGTTGATTTTTATTGGGATTGCATTAAATTGGTATATTAGTTTGGGTAGGATAGACATCTTAATGATGATTAGTCTTCCTATCTGTGAACAGGGAGTATTCTTCCATTTATTTAAGTCTTCTTTGATTTCCTTAAACAGTGATGTATAATTCTCTGTGCATAAGTCACTTACATCTTTAAGTTAAATTTATTCCTATATATTTCTTTTTTTTTTTTTTTGGTTACTATAGTAAATGGTATTTTTTTTCTTGATTTCCTCCTTAGATTGTTCGTTACTGGTGTACAGAAATGCTACTGATTTGGGGGCATTGATCTTATAACCGGCAAATTTAATGAACTCATTTATAAGCTCTAGAAGCTTTGTTGTAGATTTCTCAGGGCTTTCTATGTATAGGATATGTTGTCTGCAAATAGTGAAATTTTTACTTCTTCCTTCCAAACACAGATGCCTTTTTTTGTTTTTTTCTTGCCTCAGTGCTTGAGCAAGTACTCTAAGACAATATTAAATAGGAGCAGTGATAGTGGGCATTCTTGTCTTGTTCCCTATCTGTTGCCGGTCAGGAACTGGGTCCGTGAAAATGGGGCCACAGATGAGAAAGAAAGAAACAAAGAGAAGGAAAAACTGGGATCAGGGGTCTCTCCATCCAAAATGGAGAGAAGAGCCCAGCCACACCAAAGAGCATGGCTTTTATTTGTTTTTTTGACCAATCGAAATACATATGCGTATATCCAGAGGCAATAGATATGTGACAGTTTACACTTTACTAAAACCCAGCAAGTCCTAAAGGGTTTTACATTCCTGCATGTAGCAGATGTTGTAAATCTTATCTAACATACAAAATACTCAATAGAAGCTCAGGATGTTTTCCCACCCAGCTACTATAAGATCCTCTCTCATTATTTTGAGATTAGGCTCTTATCTCTTACATTCCAGGGTGTTTCCTACTTTCCAAAGTGATCTGCTTACTGTCAGTAGTCATGGCCTTTGATTGAAACTCCATCATTTCCCCTTTTTTTATTAATTAAATTTTTTCAGTGAAGAATATTGGAACCCTTATATATGCTGATACAAGGTGACCTCCTGTCATACTTGTCTTCTTCCATAGGCTCTTGTGACTGTGCCTGTCTTAGGTTGTCCTCCTCTGAGAATCTTACCCATCATTGGTCACAGTCAGGCCTTTGAGCTCTTACATGGAAGGCAATTTCATTAATTAACTCCTCTCCAACTTCCACAATTGCTCACTATTTCGGGAGTTTTCTTCTCTGCATTTTCTCATTTTATCTTGCATTTCTTCCCAAGTGATATCGTAAAGCTCTGAGACATTCGTCATCTTCCCAGAACATGGAGGCAGCATCTTCAACTCTAGGCTTGATTCTTCTGGAGGGAATCTACTGCTGTTCTCCTGTTTCTGTAATGATAAGAACAAAACTTTGGCCCCAAATCTTTACCTCTCCTTTTCCCCATTTATTGGTTGTTTCATTTTTCCAATATATTGGTTGTCCACATTTTTCATTTTTATTCTTTTTATTAAACTCCCAATGTCTTTCTGCTGCTGTGGTATTAGAAATTTGTTGTGTATTAAGAAAATTTAAGGTAAACAATGCTTTAGATAGTTTGTCTTTCGCAGATTTTCCTCCATCTCCCCCTTTTTGTTTTTGCAACATTAATTTTAATCAGTGATTGCTTTTTTCTACTATTGCTTGTCCTTGGGGGTTATATGGAATTCCTGTAACATGTTTAATATTCCAGTCTCTGCAAAGTTTTTTGAAAGATTGACTAAGATAGGCAGGCCCATTATCAGTTTTTAGCTGTGCTGGCAGGCCCATTACTGCAAAACAATGTAATAAATGAGAACGTACATGTGAGGCTTTTTCACCAGCTTGAGCAGTTGCCCAAATATAATTAGAATATGTGTTCACTGTCACATGCACATACTGAAGGCGGCCAAAAGAGGACACATGTTTAACATCCATTTGCCAAATTTCATTAGGATGTTCTCCACTGGGATTAGTTCCTGGAGAGAAAGTGGGGGCATTTATGGGCCCACAAGTAGGACATTGTCTAACAATCCTTTAACTTTCTCTTACTGGTAAGTGGGGATATTTATGACATAAGCCAGAAGCATTAGTATGTGTAAGTTTATGATAATCAGCAGCAGATTCTGTATGAGCAATAAGTTTATCTACCAAATCATTTTGTGAAGCCATAGGGCCAGAAAGTTGAGAATGGGAATGAATTAGACCGTTCACCAACAGTTTTTTGTAATTGTAGGAAAAGAACTTCTAATTCAGAAGCTAAAGTTATTTGAGCTGTTTCTATATGACAAACAATGTGACAAACATAAGCAGAATCAGACACAATATTTAAAGGCTCAGAAACATCAGTTAGCAATTGAATAACAGCCATTAGTTCTACCTTTTGGGCACACAAATAAGGTGTTTTCCAAGATTTTGTAGTTGGGCCTAAATAGCCTGCATTTCCATTACTGCTGCCATCAGTGTAGCAAGTTGGTGCAGTAGAGAGTGGTTGTTGTTTGACAACCTTAGGAAGAATCCATGAAGTATGTTTTAAAAACTGCAAAAATTTTGAATTTGGGAAATGATTGTCAATTGTTCAATAAAATCTGATAAAGTCACTTGCCAAGAGCTACTGAACTGCCAGAGCTGAGAAAGCTCCTGCTTTGTAAGGTCCAGTATGATTTTATCAGGATCTCTAGCCATAAGCTGTCTCAGGTGAATACGGCCTTTTGATATTATTGCTGAAATTTTTTCAGAATAAGTGTGAAGTTTTTCTGTATCTTTGTTTGGTAGGAATATCCATTCTTTTATGCCCTCCTCTTGCCAAAGTATCCCAGTAGGAGAATGGCAAAATGGAAATATTAAAAGAGAATTTTGAAGATTTATATTTATCCTTGTTAGCTGGCTATTTTGTACTCTTTTTTATAGCCATTTTAACTCCTCTTTTGCTTCTGGGCTTAAGATGCAAGGACTATTTAAGTCAGGGTCTCCTGTTAGAGTATTGAAAAGATTAGTTAAAGCATAAGTTGGAATTCCTAAAGTAGGCCGTGCCCAATTAATATCACCCAGTAATTTCTGAAAATCATTTAAAGTATGTAAATTATCAGTTCGAAACTGGACTTTTTGTGGAGTTACAATATTTTTATTAATAGTATGACCTAAATATTGAAAAGGAACTTGTTTTTGAATGTTTTCTTCTGCTATTTGCAACCCATGTTGACGAAAAATTTCTTTAGCCACCTGAAATAGTTGTTTCAGCTCAGAAGATTGCTCAGTGGCAAAAAGAATATCATCCATATAATGAATAATCATAGCCTTAGGAAATTGTTTTCGTAAAATTTGTAATAGAATGTGAACAAAGGATTGACGTAATGTAGGACTGTTCATCATTCCCTGAGGTAAAACTTTCCACTGATATCATTCAGTAGGAGCTGAATGATTAATAGAAGGAATAGTAAATGCAAATTTTCTCTATCATTTGGATTAAGAGGAATAGTAAAGAAACAATCTTTTAAGTCAATGATATGCCAATTTTGTGGGATCATAGTTGGGGATGGCAAACCAGGCTGTAAAGATCCCATAGGTTGAATAACTTTGTTAATTTCAAGCAAATCAGATAACATGTGCCCTTTGCTAGATTTCTTTTTAATTACAATAAACTGGAGAATTCCACGGACTAGTAGAGGGCTCAGTATGCCCTGCCATTAACTGCTCCTGCACTAATTTTTTCAGGGCTTCTAATTTTTCTCTTGGAAGGGGCCACTGTTCTATACCCAGATAGGCTTGTTTGTCAGCCATTTGAAAGGTAATGCAAAGCCCTTTCTAACAGTAGCCCCTAATCTAAATTTGAATATCCTAGGCCATGGTAGTCTCCAGTAAGTGGCATTTCAGGTCGGGAAGGGGGAGCATATTGCATATGAGTAATAAGATGTTTAGCTGTATCAGAAACATGAGGAATATTCAAATAAGCTCCCCATTGGTATAATAAGTCTCTTCCCCATAAATTAAGTCCTCCATCCACAACATAAGGTGCAAAGCAGCCTCTTGTCCTTCTGGACCTTCTACCTTAAATATCTGAGTACTCTGGTATATATCTGTCATCGTGCCAATGCCAGTGAAAACTGTAGGCACCTTTTGTAAAGTCCAAGCTTGTGCCCCGGTATCCACTAATCCTAAAAATATCTTTCCATTTATCTTTATGGTAATTTCAGGCCTTTCATCCCCAATTGCTGTTTGCCAATAAACTTTATGCCCAGTGGAACCAAATTCTTCTGCACATTTTATAGGAGGTTTACGATACGTTAACAAAAGAAGTTGAGCCATGCAATCTCCTGATTCAATTTGATAGGGAGTTAAAATTTGTACTAATAAACAAATTTGTCCATCAAAATCAGAGTCAATGATCCTGGTTTGCACAAAAACACCTTGGTCATAAAACTGCTACGGCCAATAATGAAACCTACATTGTTTTTTGGGATAGGCCCTTTAATTCCTGTCCTTATTTTTTGTATACCCAGTGAAGGCATAATAAACTTAGTTTCAGCTGAGGGAAGATCAACAGCTGCACTGCCTTTGGTAACTGCCTTAAGTTCTGTTATAGGCCGGAGTAAGCTACTCCATTGTTGACTGGGTAGATTTGAGCTAGATTGGGAAATGTGCTCATATTGTTTGACTGAGGGCCTTGAGCAAGGTCCGCTTGGAAGTTTAATGAGACTGCCATTTTTATGATATCTAGAATGGCATTCCTTGGCCCAGTGCAACCCCTTCTGACATATAGGACATACACGAGTCGGTATTGATCTATTATTGCCGCTAGATTGAGCTCTCACACCAGTTTTGGCTCGGCAATCCATTTTTATATGACCTGGTTTCCCACATTTAAAGCAATTTAAATTATTAATCATAGGACTATGTCCCTTTATAGCGGCTGCAAGAAGGGTCATGTTATATGTATTAGACTCAATGTCTTGGCATGCCCTTATATAATCCTGTAAAGTACCTCCATTTGCCTTTATCAGACGTAAAGCCTTTTTATACTCACTGTTAGCATTATCAAAATCCAACATCAAAATAAGCATTTAAGGTCAGGCTGAGTTACTGTCTTGTTGACTACATCTGCCAGCCTCGCTACAAATTCAACATAAGGTTCAGTATTTCCTTGAACAATTTTTGAAAATGATTGTACAGCCTGTCCAGGGGTGGAGATTCATTGCCAGGTGGCTAGGCAGCACAATTGAACTTGTACAATGGCAATATCATCATATTGAGCTTGGCAAGGAACCCCAGCCCATTGACCTCTTCCTAATATTTGTAATAGACACTGGTGGATTTTGCTGTTGATTTTGCCGTGCTACAATATTAGGTTCATCAGCCCACCATGTTTTAAATTGTAAAAATTCTGCTGAATTAAGAACAGCTTGAGCTAACAAATCCCAGTCCCAGGGTATTAATCTGTCTGCTTGTGTCAGTCCTTACACCAATCCTTGAGTATAAGGAGAATTAACACCATAGTGAGTGCATGCTTATTTTAATTCTTTGATAGTTTTAAAAGGAATAGTAGCATGCTTAAATTGTATACCCCCTAGGGATTGTCAGCCTCTACTGGGATTTGAGTTACTGTTACTGGAAAAGTAGAAAAAATTTGCATAGTCCCTGAATCTCCTTCTCTATTTCCCTGTGCTATACTTTTCATAATTGAAGAGGATGGTGCTAGCACAAAAACAGAAGCTTTTGGAAGGTCATCAAATGTTGTAAAAAATGGATCAGTAGATCCCTTAGGAGGCGCAGACACCGGTTCAAAAGACAGTAAACCATCTTTTGGAGCAGACGGCATAGCGACCGCTGGAAAAGTTCCATAAACTCCTTTTTTCTTTCCTTCCCTTTTATCAGACATGAGTTTATCTGTTTTTGCCTGTTCATTAACTTTTTCATATGCATTTTCATTAAAATCACCATTAGCTTGTTCTGCTTTCGGTCCAGCAATAGCAGTATCCTGTTTAATATCTTCATCTTCATCTGATTGTAAAGGCTCAAGAGCAACAGAAATAAGACTACACAAAGACCATGCATGAAGGGGAATTATTTCTCCCTTTTGATGAGCCCTTTTTAAAGCTTTCATCACTAACTTCCATTGTTTCAGGTTTAAAACATCCTGCCCTTGCGGCTGAAACCAATAACAATGTTTCTGTACAAGAAAAAAAAGTTCCTCAAAAGCCAAGGACTTAATAGTTACACCAGTGCATTTTAATAAAATTTTTTAACACTCTAGAGAAGTCTTCAAAGTTCAACTGCTGATTACTCATTACCCTGATGATTCCAAGGATGAAGCTTACCTTTTCTGTTTTCTTTTTCTTTAAAACCACTCTCAGGAGCTCCTTGGTGTACGCACTGACTGAAAGAAAAGTTTTGTTTTCAGAGCCCCACGTTGGGTGCCATATGTTGCCAGTCAGGAGCTGGGTCCGTGAAAACAGTGCTGGGGATGAGAAAGAATAAGACAAAGAGAAGAAAAACTGGGCTCAGGGGACTCTCCATCTGACATGGGGAGAAGAGCCCAGCCACACCATAGAGCATGGCTTTTATTTGGTTTTTGATCAATCAAAATACCTATGCGCATATCCAGAGGCAATAGAGAAGTGACAGCTTACATTTTATTAAAACCCAGCAAGTCCTAAAGGGTTTTACATTCCTGCATGTAGCAGATGTTGTAAATCTAATCTAACATACAAAATACTCAATAGAAGCTCAGGATGTTTCCCCACCCAGCTACTATAAGATCCTATCTCATTATCTTGAGACTAGGCTCTTACCTCCTACATTCCAGGGTGTATCCTATATTCCAAATTGATCTGCTTACTGTCAGTAGTCATGGCCTTTGATTGAAACTCCATCAACTGATGACATCCTGGATTAATTGCTTCATGCATTCACTAAGCCATCTAGCTATGATTCTAAAGCTGCCTATCTGTGGGCATAGGCAATTGGATAACTTTTTCTGTGATATGCCATTGGTGGTCAGCCTAGCTTCCAAGAATACCTATATTCTGGAAATGTTGATAAATACTTCCAGTGTGGGGTATGGGTGCTGGTGAACATCCGTTTCACTCTCCCACTGATCTTTTATTCTTATATTCTCTTTATTGTCTGCTTTCACTCTAGGATGGGGCAACCAATGTACACTCCACCTAAACTGTTCACATTATAGTGGTGGTGTTATTCTTTGACCCTGCATCTTCATTTAATTGTGGCCACTCAGAATCATTTGGGTGGACATATTGCTTGTGTTAAATTAATAGCAAGGTGAATGACACTTATTACTATTGTTGCAACTACTACATCAACCATTTCCACAGGTTGAAACTTTTTATTACTCTAAGCAGTCCTTCAGCTAAGTATTTCACATAGATATTCTATGT
>JAQZBX010100168.1:0-11394 GCA_029593785.1 Cabassous unicinctus
TGTACCTTAGGTTCCTCTTGTGAAGAGTACAAGGTTGCAAAATAAATAGTAGGACATGGAAAGAAGAAATCATTCTTCATGTAAGAACCAGTGCAACCAAAGAGACAACAAAGAACTATGTGAAAGAAAAAATTGTGAAAGAAATAGTTGTCAAGCTATAATATATATACAACAAGAATATCTTTCAAAAAATAGAAAACAAAGATGTTTCCATTCATTTAAACTTAGCAGAATTCATTGTTAGTGCAAACACAATACAAGATATAAAAAAAGAGACTTTAGGCAAAGGGAAAGTGATTCTAGATTGGAATATGGATCTATACAAAGGAATTAAGATCACAAAAATAGGTAACTATATGAGGTAACATATGATTTTTCTCTTAAAACTCAAGATATATGTAATATATTATTAATTATTAAAACAAAAATAAACAATGCCTAAATATCCTGATAACTGTAACCTTTCAATTAATGATTGAGAAAACTCAGGATACCAGATTCCAAGGATTCTTACGCTCAGTAGAATGACTTAACAGGCATGGATATAAACATTTCACTTTGTAAGAATGGCTAAGAGTCAGTATATCATAAAAGATATGAGAGAATATAGCAGCCTTTCTTTACCCCACAGTTGGAACTTCACACAGACATAGAGCTTATGTCTGTTTATATGAAGAAGTCATTTATAAAAAGCACACTCAGCCAGGCATCCTTATAAATTGTACCTAGTGGATGAAGATGATAAACTCTGTAGGAGGGTTCAACTTCCATTGCCTCTCTAGCAGTCTCTAATGTGGACTTGCTTGTGATCTTGCCATAAATCATTTGACTTGGTGTAATTCACTTGGCACTTTGAGTTCAGGTTGGTCCTGGACTTAAAGAGATGATGAGGGATAGAGATGGGTACCCTTCCCTCCCACAGTGTATTAGTCAGCCAAAGGTGTGCTGATACAAAGTACCAGAACTCTGTTGGCTTTTATAAAGAGTATTTATTGGGGGTAGAAGCTTACAGTCACAAGTCCCTAAAAGGTCCAATTCATGATTACTTCCTTACCCAAAGTCTGTAGACACATGTTGAAGCAAGATGGCAGGTGATGTCTATGAGGGTTCAGCCTTCGTCTTTCTTCTTAAGGCTCCATGGCCCCAGCTTCTTCTGGTCTTGGCTGTAGACTGGCATAAAGCTCATCTCTCTCCCTGGGGCTCATCTCTCTTCCCAGACTCAGCTGCTCTGGTCTCTTCACAAGGTTGGCTGTACACTATCAGGTTCATCTCTGTTCCCAGTGCCTCTGCTGTGTCTAATGAGCTATCTCTCTTTCTATGTGTTCTTCTCTGTGTGTCTACTTCCATGTTGATAGTCTGTTTTATCAGTCCACCAAGGGGGTGAGGACTAAATGCTGAGTTATACTCTAATGATGTGTTTGAATCAAAGCCCTAATCTTAACAGAGTTTAATCAGATATCTCAGCTGAAATGAATACAATCAAAGTGTTCTCTTGCCTAGAGGAACCAGACCAGTTTACAAACATAATCAATATTTCTTTTTGGAATTCATAAGTAATATCAACCTGCCACATGCAGAAAGATCCACCATTAGAGAACTTCTTTAAGCAGGAAGTGAGTGTCCTTGAAGATGCAGTGAAACACTTGTTCATTTATGGAATACATGACTTTTCTTAACCCAATTGTTCAGTTGAGGTTTTGAAACGATAAGGTGATATTAGTAGAGACAATATGAGAGTAAATTCTAGTGAGGGTTTCTTGCAGTGGAAAAAACAACTCTAACTACTCTAACAACTCTAATTATATATATAACTCTATCTCTAACTCTAATTGTCATACAAACAAGACAGGATCTGAATTTTGCAATGCCCTCCTTTGTTTTTATATTGGAAGGAAACACCTCATTAAACCTTAACAGGAACCATAAACATTTGAGGGTGCTATGGTCATGAAAGTTAGAAGTAAAATTTCCTGGAGTGAGGAAGTATATGTAGGTTGATCAAATTATTACATATTAATTTTTAATCAATTATATTTTATATATATTTATAAAGCATAAGTCCATCCAAAGTGTACAATCAATGATACTCAGTGTAATCACATATTTGTGCTTTCATCACTTCAATCATTCTTAGGACACTTTCATTATCCCACTAATAATAATAAACAACAAACAAACAAACCTCATCACCTCTCAATCTCTCTATGCTCCCCCTGCCATACATAACTAATATTCTTTTACCTTCTTTCCAGTGTATTTGTATTTATACTTTGTAAAAACAGTTTTATATATGCAATGTTACCCATACTCATGTTTTACGTGAGGTTTAACTATCTTATACAGTCACTTGTTCCAGTTTTTAGCTTTCCTTCTAGTATTATGTATGACTTTAGACTTTCTCCTACAACCACTGTCATAGGCATATAATAGCTCTGCTAGTTACAAACACCATAATATGCTTTCACAACCCCTGCACATATTTTTCTCATGGACAAGAAGTCAAAAAGGCGAAAATAGTTTTTTTAGATGTTATTATGGATTAGGAGGCATGTAATTGAAATTGTGATTCTGTGACAGCCCCTATTTTCCTGACAAGTAGGAGGCATCATATTCTTCTGAGATGAGAGGAAAATTTGCAGGAAAAGGATTACAGGAAACTGGTACTTAACTGGAGCTAATGCTAAGAAGAATGGATAGAAAAGGAAACTCTCTAGAACAGCCAGAAAATCTGCTCAATGACATTGATGACAGTTTGTGTTGGAGTTCATAATTGTTGGTGCTACCAAGAGGATGATTATTAAGTTTTCTTAAGCATTAGCTTATATCTTTGGCCAAGGGAAAGAAAGCTGATATATAATTTTGCTTTTCATAGTTAATGGTTTGTATTTTGGACTATACACTTTTATAAACTTTTATGCAATTCAACATGGCTTGTATCCATCATAAAAAGGTCATGTAGAACTCTTCCATCACCCCCAAAATGCCCTCTGTTCCTTCTATTCTATTCCTTCATCCCCCTCCCCTCAGGACCCAAAGCAACCATCAAGCTACACTCCTTGAAGGATAAGAGTCATAGTTACTTGCAACAGCACTGAGGGCTTAACACAATGTTCTGTACTTCCCTGTTAGGCACCACCCATGCTCTCTAGAGACTCCTGACCCTCTATTTGAGAACATAACGGGCCTCCCCAGAATGAGAGTCCAAAAAACTTGCCATCCATTTTCTGGGTCTCCACCCAAGATACATTATGGCAAGATGAACACTCACACACTCCCTAGAAGCCTGCCCCAGGTGTGCCCTGTTCCAAAAGCCCCCACTCCCCCCATCAAACACTCAAAACCAGTAACCCTCACTTATCATATTGCCAAAAGAGCATTCCCAATATTGTAGATTCAACCATGTACCCAACAATCCTCAGTGTTCACCTGCTTCCTTCCCCAACCCTGCCCCCTGTTCCATGGACATCCCAACCCACCCACCCCACCCAACACCCCTGACAAACCAGCACCACCCAACCCAACAGTATCTTTACACCACTGACATTCCCCTCCACTGTACAACTACACTTTATCATAGATTTTGTCCATATCGGTGTTGGCTCACAAACTTTTTCTTCCTTTCTATTTCTTGTAAACATATCTTACAGACACTAGGTCTGTGAGTATGCTCAATTTGCTTAATTCATATCAGTGAGGACATGTAAGATTTGGCCTTCAATGTCTGCCTTCCTTCATTCAACATAAGTTCCCCAAGATTCATCCATGTTATCCTGTGTGTTAATACTGCATTCTTTCTTACGGTTGAGTAATATTTCATTGTATGTATGTACCACAATTTGTTTGTTCATTAATCTGTTGAAGGGCATTTGGATTGATTCCAGTTTTTGGCAGTAGTGAATAATGCCACTATGAATATTGGTGTGCATATATCTGTTTGTATCCTTGCTTTCAGTTCTTCTGGGTATATATCCATCCGTGGAATTGCTGGATCTTATGGCAGTTCTATAGTTAGTTTTCTGAGGTAGTGCCAAGATATCCTCCACACTGGCTACACCATTCTACATTCCCACCCCTACTGAATGAGGGTTCCCATTCCTCCACATCTGCTTTAGCACATGTAATCTCCTGGTTTGTTTTTTTTTTATAGTTGCCAGTCTAAAGGGTATAATATGATTTCTCATTGTAGTTTTGATTTGTATTTCCCTAATAACTAGTGATGTAGCGCATCTTTTCTTGTGCTTTTTAGCCATTTGCATTTCTTCTTTGGAGAAGTGTTTTTCAAATCACTTGCCCGTTTTTTAAATGAGTTGTTTGTCTTTTTATTTTCAAGGTGTAGGATTTCTGTATATATGCTGGATATTAGACCCCTATCAGATATATGGTTACCAAATATTTTCTCCAATTAAGAAGACTTCCTTTATAGTTTCTTGACAAACACCTTTGAGTTGCAAACGATTTCAATTTTGAAGAGGTCCCGTTTATCTATTTTTTATTTCATTGCTTGGGCCTTGGGTGTAAAATTCATGAAACCATTTCCTAATACAAGATCCCGTAGATGCTTCCCTACATTATCTTCCAAGGTCTTTATGGTCTTGGTTCTGATATTAAGTCTTGAATTAATTTTTGTATAAGTTCTGAGATGGTGTTTCTCTCTCATTCTTTTGTATATGGCTATCTACTTCTCCAGGACCATTTTTTCAAGAGGCCTTTCTCTCCTAGTTGAATGGGTTTGGTGGCCTTGTTGAATACCAGTTAATTATATATACAGGGGTCTATATCAGAACTCTCAATTGGGTTCCACTGGTCAGAAGGTCTATCCTTGTGTCAATACAATGCAGTTTTGACCACTGTAGCTTTGTTGTATGTTTTAAAGTTGGGTAGTGATTCCTCCAATTTCAGTTTTCTTTTCAATATATCTTTGCCTATTAGGGGCCTCTTTGACCTTCCAAGTAATTTTCATAGTTAGTATTTCCAATTCAGTAAAAAATGCTGTGGTAATTTTTATTGTGATTGAATTAAATTGGTAGATCAGTTTGGGTAGGATAGAAATCTTAATGAGGTTTAGTTTTTTTCCATGACCAGGGAATATTCTTCTATTTATTTAGTCTTCTTTGATTTTTTTTAACAGTGTTGTGTGTTTTTTTGCATATAAGTCATTGACATCTTTCCTTAAATTTATTCCTAGGTATTTGATTCTTTTAATTGCTATCGTAAATGGGATTTTTTCTTGATTTCCTCCTCAAATTGCTGATTATTGGTGTACAGAAATGTTACTGATTTTCGCAAATTGATCTTATAACCTGTGACTTTACTGAACTCATTTATAAGCTCTAGAAGCTTCATTGTAGATTTCTCAGGGCTTTCTATGTATAAGATCATGTCATCTGCAAAGAGTGAAATTTTTACCTCTTCCTTTCCAATTTGGATGCCTTTGATATCTTCTTCCTGCCTAAGTGCTCGAGCAAGTACTTCTATCACACTATTAAATAGAAGTGGTGAAAGTGGGCATCCTTGTCTTGTTCCCTATCTTAGAGGGAAGCTTTTAGGATTTCACCATTGAATATGATGTTTTCTGTGGGTTTTTCATATGTACTCTTTATTACGTTGAGGAAGTTTCCTTCTATTCCTATCTCTTGTACTGTTTTTATTTGAAAATGGTGCTGTATTTTGTCTAATGCCTTTTCTGCATCTATAGATATGGTCACATGTTAGTGTGTTTTTTTCTCAGTCTGTTTATGTGGCATATTACATTGACTTATTTTCTTATGTTGAACCATCCTTTCATACCTTGGATGAAATCCATTTGGTCATGGTGTATAATTCATTTCATTTGTTGTTTTGTACAGTTAGCAAGTATTCTGAGGATTTTAGCATCTAGGTTCATTAGAAAGCTTGGTGTATAGGTTTCCTTTCTTGTGGCATCTTTGTTTGGCTTTGGTATTAGGGTGCTGTTGGAATAATAGAATTTGTTACGCAATTGTCCCTCCACTTCTAATTTTTGGAAGAGTTTAAGCAGGATTGGTGTTAATTCTTTCTGGAATGATTGGTAGATTTCACCTGTGAAGCTGTCTGGACCTGGGTCTTCTTAGGTGAGAGGTTTTTGATTTAAAAAATCTGTCTTGTTACTTGTGATTGGCCTATTGAATTCATCTATTTCTTCTTTTGACAATGTAGGCTACTTGTGTATTTCTAGGAATTTGTCCATTACCTCTAAATTATCTATCTTGTTGGTGTTTAATTTTTCAAAGTATCCTCTTATGATATTTATTTCTGAGGGATCATTGGTGATATTCTCTTCCTCATTTTTATTTTATTTATTTGCATCTTCTCCCTTATTTTCTTTGTTAGTCTAGCTAAGAGTTTTTCAGTTTTATTAGTCAACTCAAAGGTCAGCTTTTGGTTTTATTTTTTCCATTGCTTTCTTATTTTCAATTTCATTAATTCTGCTCTAATCTTTTTTATTTCTTTCTTCCTACTTCCTTTGGGTTAGTTTGTTTTTCTTTTATAATTCCTCCAGGTGTGCATTTAGGTGTTTGATTTTAGCTCTTTCTTTTTTTTTTAAATATAGGCATTTATGCCTATGAATTTCCCTCTCTGTACAGCTTTTGCTGCATCCCATAGATTTTGATACATTGTGTTGTCATTTTCATTCATTTCAAGGTATTTACTAATTTCTTTTAAGATGATCTCATTGACCCACTCGTTGTCTAAGAGTGTGTTGTTCAACTTCCTTATTTTTGTGTCTAATCTTGTTCTCTGGCCCTTACTGATTTCCAGGTTCATTCCATTGTGGTCAAAGAAATTATTTTGTATAATTTCAATCTTTGTGCATTCATTGAGAGTTTTTCTGTGGCCTAGCATGTGATCTATCCTGGTGAATGATCCATTAGTACTTGAGAAGAATGTATATCTTCCTGTTTTTGTTCTTTTTATGTCTTTTTGGTCATGGTCCTCTAATGTGTTATTCAAATTCTTTGTTTCTTTATTGATTCTCTGTTGAGATGTCCTGTCTAATGGTAATAAGAGGTATGTATTTCTATAATTGTAGAGGTATGTATTTCTTCACTTACTTTTTCCAGTGTTTTTGCCTCGTGTATTTTGAGGTACCCTGATTAGGGGCATAAACATTTATAATTGTTCTTTCTTCTTGATAGATTACCCCTTATATTAATATATAGTCCCTTCTTTGTCTCTTACAATAGTTTTGCATTTGAAGTCTATTTTGTCTGATATTAGTGTAGCTACTTCTGCCCTTTTTTCATTATTGTGTACTTGTAAAATTGTTTTCTAACTATTCACTTTCAGCTTCCTTGAGTCACCAGGTCTAAGGTGAGATTCTTGTAGACAGCATATAGATGGGTCATATTTCCTTATCCATTCTGCCAATCTGAGTCTCTTGACTGGTGATTTTAATCCATTAACAGTCACTGTTATTACTGTCAAGGAATTATTTACATTAGCCATATTTTCTTTAGGTTTATGTATGCCATATGTTATTTTTATTTCTCTGTTTATCTTTTTAGTTGTTCTTACACTCTCCCTACCACTCCCCCCCCTTTTTTTTTCATCTGCGGAACTCCTTTTAGTAAATCTTAAAGGGCAGGTTTCTTATTGACATTCTATATTAATTTTTGTTTATCTGTGAATATTTTGAGCTCTCCTTCATTTTTGAATGCCAACTTAGCTGGAGAGAGGATTCTTAGATGGAACTATTTTCTTCTAGCACCTTAACTATATCATAGCACTGCCTTCTTGCCTCCATGGTTTCAGATGAGAAATCAGCACTTAAACTCATCGAGCTTCCCTTGTATGTGATGTTTCTCTTTTCTCTTGCTGCTTTCAGTATTCTCTTTTTGTCTTGAGCATTGGACAATTTGACAAGTATATGTCTTGGAGTGGACCTGTTAGGATTTATACTGCTTAGGGTGAGCTGCGATTCCTGGACATGTACATCCATCTCCCTCAATAATGTTGGGAAGTTTACAGCCATTATTTCCTCCAAAACACATTCTGTTCCCTTTCCCTCTCTTGTCCCTCTGGGACACTTATCATGCTTATGTCTGCGCATTTCATATTGTCTTTTACATCCCTAATTCCCTGCTAATTTTTTTCTATATCTTTATCTTTCCATTCTACTATCTGATTGTTGATGTACTGTCTTCCACATGGCTAATTTTTTCTCTTCCTGTACAAATCTGCTGTTATGTGATTCCACTGTCTTTTTGATTTCTTGGATTGTGCCATTCATCACCACTATTTTCGTTATCTTTTTATGTATGTTTACCATTTCTTCACTATGTTCTTCGATTACCATCTTAATATACTTAATTTCTTCCTTTACTTCATTAAGCTGACTCATGATATTTGTTTAGATATCTCTGATTAGTTGTTTGATAGTCTGCAATGCCTCCTGATTTTCAGTTTGTTTGTTGGACTGGGACATGTCTTCCTGTATCTTAATATGAATTGTAATTTTTAGTTGGTGTTTAGATATCTGTTTATCTTTATTGGTTTATTCATTTGATTAGCTTCCCTCTCTATTCTATGGTTTTATTTTGTTGTTGTTTTTGTGTGTGTGGTAAGGTTTCATTTTGACAGTTTGTACCTCTTATACTATTTCCTTGTTGTTATTTATGTTCCAGAAGCTTCTCTGCTTTTATCTCATGAGAATCTTCCTCAGGGGTGGGGACGTTAGATCACAACTGGTTTCAGCTAGTGTCGCAGAAAAATAGTTGAGTGAGGTGATTGTTTTTCTTCTGCAAAGTGAGAGAAGCACCATTTTAAAATTGGAAGACAAAAAGGGAACCAGCTCACCCCAATGTTGTCAGGCACATCCAAGTCAAGAGAGACTTTGTGTGGCCAAAAAGTTCATTGGTGTCATGTGTTACACTGAAGCAGAGAGAAGCTCTAATTAAACTTGGTTTGTAAAGATTGCTATTTATCCATTCTACACTTTTTTAGAATCATTGCTAAAATAGAATATTGCTGAATATTAATCTGTATCTAAAATATATTTAAAATAATATTTAGTCATTGTTATAAAGTAATTTGTACTATTTCACTTCTTACTAATATGGAAGTGAAGTCACTAAGATCAGCAGAACGTCTGCCCTGGCTCTACTTTCTATCCTCTTTTTTAAATCAGGATTCTTTGTCTTAGAATTGCATTTACGTTTCTACATCTCAAATGAATTCCAATTTCATTGTTCAGCAAACTGTTTGCAATTTTTTTTCTTTGCAGTTTTTGAAGTGCAGAAATTCTGTCTTGTTCATGAAGATATTAACATCTTTCTTCTATGTGTTCTGGTTTTGTTCCTAATTGACACAAATTGATGCATTTAAAAATATTTTGGAGGTCACAGTGGTTTGTAGGCTGTTTTTCACAGAAAAATGTGCTGTGCAACTATCTTCCACTTGGAAATTATGAATATGATTGTTCTATTTCTGTACCTGGAAGAACTTAATTTCCATTGTTAGCTTTAGGCAGAAAAAATAATTTATTCTGGGCCTCAGTCAGATTAAAATGAAATGATGCTCCCTATAGTTGTAAAATACAAGAGCATTAACTTTGGGTTGAGCCTTGATTTAATGACTTTCTCTTATTTATCCAATCCTATATATTTCTGGTAGTCACAATAATTTGTCTACTCTGACTTCAACAGTTGGGATTAAAACTAAGAATTTTCAGAAAAATACTAATCTATCATGACTTTAGTTTAAATGTATATTTATAAATACTTGTCATATTGGTTATATATACCTGGAGCTTTGTTCCACTAAATTTAAAAAGCCGTGGATTATTCACCAAACATTGTAACAATTTTCTGTCAATTTGCAATGTCCTTTTGAGCAATAGATTAAAAATGCAAGAATTTTATAAATGGAAGAGATGTTAGTCATAATAGTCAAATATTCATATTTCATGAAAGAGAAAATATTAAAGAATCCAGATAGGAAGGGAATGAAATAGAAAAATCTACATATTCTGCCTAAGACTTTATCTTTTTCATTAACTACACTTTTAATTTTATGAATAGATTTTCCTCATATCTAATCATGTTAATGTTATCAATGATCATTTTTTGATAAATCAGGAAATTTTTCATGTCAGTTCATTTTTCAATTCAATATTTCTGACTGTGTACTATAAGGGTGTTACTATAGTAAAATGAGGCCACAGCTTTATCAGTGGAGAAGGTTATTATAACTAGAAGATACATAAATATACAGGTACAAAGAATAAGAAGATGACAGAAATATGGTAACCACAGAAGGAAAAAGACCTTTATCGTTCTTCAGAGCTGTGAGTTCTGAGGAGACAAAAGATGAGGACATAGGAGGTGGTAGAATAGGTAAACACATAACACACCACTGTTGCCAACAAAAGTCTAAAGATGTGAATATCTGTGCAGGAGGGATTCAGCAGAGTGATAAGATCAGAGAAGAAATGATCAATGACATTAGGGTACAGAACGGCAATAATATGCCAAATAGGATCTGAAACAGGGAATGAAACAATTCTCCAGTACAGGATCTGACCACCAGGAGGCCACAAACCCCCTGGTTCATTGTTATCATGTAGTGCAGGAGCCTGCAGATGGACACATAGTGGTCATAGTCAATCACTGTGAGCAGGATGACCTCAGCTCCCCTGAAGACATGAATCATACACACCTTGAGATTGTTTTCTTTTCAGAGGGTAAGTCAAATATCATTTTGGGGGCCTTGGCAAAAGAGAAGGTATCATCAGAAAGATCAGGAAAGACAGAATGTATACAAGGGAAAGTTCAAGCATGGGCTGGTGTTGATGGTCACTAAATTGAGTAGGTTGCCTGCCAGGGTGAGAAATTAGATGACTATTAACATGGCTAAAAAGAGAGTGGAATATTACTCAGCTGTAAAAAGGAATGAATTATTGACCTATGTGACAACATGAAAGAATCTTGAAGACCTTATGTTGAGTGAAGTAAGCCAGTCACTAAAAGACAAATATTTTATGATCTCACTGATATGAACTAAGCATATTGAGTGAAATCACAGAGGTAGAATCTGGAAGAGAGGTTACCAGGAGATCAAAAGGGAGTAGAGATTTATGATCTGATACTCAATTTGGGCTGAATCCATGATAAAGTGGTTGGGGGAGGTTTGGCAATGGACAGGGGTGATGGTGGTGCAGTGATGAGTGGGGTCAACAGTGCTGGAGTGTGAGTATGAGCAGAGTTGTGGTGTGGATTAGGTTATCCATGGAGCTGGGGGGAAGACTGGTGGAAGGAACAGGTGAACTCTGGGGAGGTTGAAGACTGTGGTTGAAGATACAATTATGGGAGTATTCTTTTGGCAGCTATAGCAAGGTAGGGTCACTGGTGCAGGGTGTTTGTGTTGGGGGCATATAAG
>JAQZBX010100169.1:0-11395 GCA_029593785.1 Cabassous unicinctus
ATCAGAAGATCAAATGCCAAAGGAAAAAAAAAAAGAAATCTGAGAGCAGCAAGAGAAAAGCAATGCATAACATATAAGGGATACCCAAAAAGATTATGTGCCAATTTATCCTCAGAAACCATGGAGGCAAGAAGACAGTGGTACGATATATTTAAGATACTGCAAAAGAAAAACTTCCTGCCAAGAATCTTATTTCAGGCAAAATTGTTTTTTAAAAAAATGAGGGCAAGTTTACAATATTCACATGCAAACAGAAACTAAGAGAGCTTATAACAAAGAGACCAGCCTTGCAGGAAATACTAAAAGGTGTGTCACATTCTGAAAAGAAAAGACAGGAGAGAGGTCTGGAAGAGAGTATAGAAATAAAGATTATGTCAGTAAAAATAACTAAATGTCTCAAAAGAGTGGTGAAAATATATGACAGTTAAATCCCAAAGGTCAAAATGGGGGAAATCAAAACTGTTTTTACAGTAATGACATTGAATGTTAATGGATAAAACTCCCCAATTAAAAGAAACAGACTGGCAGAATGGATAAGAAAATATGACCCATCTATATGCTGTCTGCAAGAAACTCACCTTAGACCCAAGGATAACAATAGAAGGACACTGAAAGCCCGGAAAAAGATATTCCACACATGCAGTAACCAAAAAGAAAAAGATGTAGTAGTTATACCAGATGAAATGGACTTTAAAATACACTAGTAATATGCAATCAAGAGGAAGTCAGGAAAAAATTCCATTTTCAATAGCAACTAAAAGAATCACATATTTAGGAATAAACTTTTACAAACATGTAAAGCACTTGTATTCAGAAAACTACAATGCATTGTTAAGTCAAAAAAGATCTAAATAATTTGAAGAACATTCCATACTTATGGATTGGAAGAGAAAATATCATCAAGATGTCAATTCTACACAATTTTTTTTAAAGATTTATTTTATTTCTCCCAACTCCCTCTCCATTTGTGCTCTCTGTGTATGTTAGTTGTATGCTTGTCTTGCATTTTATTAGGAGGCACTGTGAACTGAACTTGGACTTTTCATGTGGGAGGGAGATGCCCAATTGCTTGAGCCACCTCTTCTCCTGACTTTCTTGTGTCTCTCATTATGTTTCCTTCCTTGTGTTTCTTGTTACATCAGCTCACCACACCATCCCATCACATCCACTCATTGTCTTACTTGTCCTCCCCAAGTGGCATCAGAAACTGAATCCAGGACTTCCCATGTAGTAGGTAGGAGCTCAATCACTTGGCCACATGCACTTTCCTACCCAAATTGATATACAGATTCAATGTAATCCCAATAAAAATTCCACCAGCATTTTTTAACAAATGGAAAACACAAATATGAAATTTATTTGGAAGGGTAAGTGTCTCAAATAGCCAGAAATATCTTAAAAAGGAAAAAAAAAGTTGGAGGACTCTCATGTCTGGACTTTAAATCATATTACCTACCTAGAATGGTAAAAAACAGCATGGTACTGGCGTAAAGGCAGACACATAGACCAATGCAACCAAATTGATGGTTCAGCAATAGAACCTTATATCTATGGTCAAGTGATATGTGACAACCCTCTCAAAACCACCCAGCTCAGGCATAACCATCCATCCAACAAATGATGCTGGGAGAACTGGATATGCATAACCAAAAGAAAGAAAGAGGACCCCTATCTCACACTTTATACAAAATTTAACTCAAAATAGATCAAGCAACTAAATATAAAAGCAAGAACAATAGAACTTCTAGAAGAAATTATAGGAAAACATCTTCAAAACCTGATGAAAGGTGGTGGATTCTTAAAGGAGAAAGGAGGACTGAGATGGACTACTGATGCCTAATGCATGTAGATGTTTTAAGTAATTTTACTGTAAAACTGTGGAAATGTATAGAGTTGATGGTAACACATTATAGTGAGTAACAGTTGGTTTATAAATGGGAATGTGACTGGAAAGAGTAGTCTAAGGAAATAAATGTCAAGTGTAAAAAAGCTAGAAAATAATCTATGGATTGAATAACACAGCATACCCAGAGGTGGGTGAATATTATGGTAGATGGTATATATGCAAGAGTGTCCTTTGTGAGCTAGAGTAGATGGACATCACTATTGCAGGGTGCTGGGAATGTGGAGAAGCATGGGGAAAATACAACTGGAGGAAACAATGGACTGCGGTTAACAACAATACTGTAATAGTCATGCATCTATACCAAAGATGTACTTTGTTGATAATGGGGGAATATGGAAAAAGTGTGCCAAATGTACACTATGAACCATGATTAGTGGTGTTAGTCTGATGATATTATCTCATAATCTCTAATGAATGTCCCACCACGGTGTGGTGTGCTGATAAAGGGGTATTGTATGGAATTCTGCACATGTGCATGATTATTTTGTAAGTTCATAACTTCTATAATAAAAATGTATTTTAAAAATAATAATAGGGGGCATTGGGGGGAAAATATAAGATATGGACTACAATTAGTAGTAAGATTATAATGATATTCTTCCAAAATTTGTAACAAATATCTCACAACAGTGCAAGGTGTTGGTGTTTTGTTGATGTATGGAACCCCTGTATGCTGTTTTGCATGTTTGCTTTGTAAGCTCACAAATTTTACTATATACTTATTGTTTATGTATGTTCATGTATAAGTGATACAATAATAATAATAGGGTGAGTTGGGGGAAAATATATGAAATGTAAGACACTTTGGTTAATAGTAATATTTTGAGGATCCTCTTTCATCATTAGTTAAAAATGTTTCATGGAAATGCAAGATATTGGTGGTAGGGTGAGGTATGAGAGCCTTGTATGATGTTATACATATTTGTTTTGTAAGTTCAGAACTATTACTATACACTTATTGTTTATGTATGTTTATGTATGAGTGATATACTTCAATAATTTTATATATATATTTATTTACTTGCTATAAAGGGGGTATAGAGTAGACAGAGAGAGGAAATTATTAAAGAATGTTATCAAAGAAATTGTACAAAATTGCTCAGAGCTTAAAGGAGAACTTTAAATTCAAAGGCTTAGCATCAAGAGGAATTAAATAGGCCCTCATCCTAGAACAGTATTGTGAGGGGGAGTAGGGTAGAGACTTGGGTTGAACTCTCCATGGAACTGGGGGAATGGTTAGAGGAAGCAACAGGTGAATTCAGGAGATTTGAAGGTCTGTGGTTAAAACTTTAATGGTGGGAATGCTCTTTTGGCAAATATGGCAGGGGAGGATTACTGGAGCAAGGTATTGGGGGTGGGATGATATGCAGGGTAGGGTGAATCTAGGGCATGCATCTGTGGAATATGAAAGTGTTCATCTTGTCATAGTGTGTTATCTCAGTGGGTGAAGACCCACACAATAAACAAGAAAATATTAAACTCCCATCCTGGAGAGTCCTGCTATGTTCTCAATTAGAGGGACATGAATCTCTGGGGAACAAAGGCAGTGCCTAATAAAAGAAAACAGACCAGTGTGTCAAGACCTCAATATTATTGCATGTTACTATGAATATTATTCTTCAAAAACGGAAACTTAGTGGTTACCATAGCCCTGAGGGGCAAGAGGAGAGTGTGGCAGTTTGATATGATTTATGAATTCCAGAAAGAGATATAATTATGTTTGTAAACTTGTCTGTTCTGGGCATGATATCCTTTGATTGTATTAGATTCAGCTGACATGTCTTTGATTAAATTATGCTAACATTAGGGCTTTGATTCAAACATGTCAGTAGGGAGGAACTCAGGGTTGAGTTCCCATGTCCTTGCTCAGCTATACAAGTGGACACTCAATGAAAAAGTCACATAGAAAAAGATACAGATGAAGGGAGCTCCATAGACATGGAAGAGAAGAGAACTTTGATCCTGTGGCCCAGGAATATAGATGAGCCATTTGCCTGATAGTTTGCAGCTGAGTAGAACAAAGCAGCTGAGCCCTAAGCCAGCCTGCAGCTGACATTGGAAGAAGCTGGGCCCACAGAGCCTTAAGAGGTAAGAGGAAAGCTGAACCCTCACAGACATCACTCACCATCTTGGTTCAACATGTGGCAACTGACTTTGGGTGAGAAATCAACCTTGAGTTGGACTCTTTAAGGCCTTGTCACTGTAAGCTTTTACCCCAAATATAAACCCTTTATAAAAGGCAGCAGGCTTCTGGTACTTTGCATCAGCTCCCCATTGGCTGACTGATACAAGGAGGGAAGAATAGAATAGATGGAACATAGGGCATTGGAATTATTCTGCATGATATTGCAGTGATGGAAACAGGACATTTTGAGTTTTGTCTAAACCTATTAAAATAAATGGGCAAAATGTAAATCATAATGTAAGCCACTGACCATGGTTAGTAGCAATGCTTTGATATTTGGTATCAATTTTAACAAATGTACCATACACATGTAAAATGTTAATATTGGGGGAGAGGGGAGAGTAACAGGTGTTTGCATATATGGGACTCTTCTGTAAACTAAAGTTTCTTTGAAGATAAAGTGAATAAAATAAAAACTGAGGGAACATACAGAAGAAATTGCCACTATATAAAAGATAACAGCTATTACAGGAATGAAAGACACAATGAAATTGTATTTTATTATTATTTTACTTTTATTTTTCTATATTATTTTTATTTTACTTGTCATTTTATTTTCTGACTACTTATTTGTTTATTTTTTGGCTTTCTTTTTGAGGTGTGTTTTTTTTAATATATATATATTTTTAATTACTTGGATTACATAAATGTTACACAAAAAAATGTAGGGATTCTGATATGCCCCACTCCCCACACCTCCCACACCTCCCCACATAAACAACATCCTTCATTAGTGTGGCACATTCATTGCAATTGATAACTGCATCCTGGGAAATTGCTGCTGAGCATGTACCATAGTAGTTTTGACTCTCTCCCTCACAGTTCTGCAGATTATGGGAAGATATATAATGGCCTATATCTATCATTGCAATGTCATTCAGGACAATTCCCAAGTTTTGGGGTGGTTTTGGATCACAGAGTTTTTACAACTGTGGCAGTGGAGGGCCACTGGTGCAGGGTGTTAATGATGGGAGATGTGTGGGGAGTGGTGTACCTGGGACATTGCCTCTATGACATATGAAGATGTTCAAGTGGTCATGGGGCATTGTCTCAGTGGATGGAGATCCACACAATAACCAAAATAATATTGAATTCCCATCCTGTGGAATCCTGCTACATTCTCCAACAGAGTGGCAAGAATCCCCCAAGTACATAGGCAGTGCCTACTGATGGGGGGCAGATCATTATAACAGACCCTTGATATTATCAACTTTTTCTAGTGAAATTGAAACTTAGCATATTATATATTGCCTAAGAGTTACCTCCTGAAAGCCTCCTTTTTGCTCAAATACGGCCTCTCTCTAAGCTAAACTCAGCATATAAGCACACTACCTTCGCCCAAGGGTGGGACCTAACTTGGGAGGATTAGCCTCCCTGTCAGTGAGGGATTATTACCAAGAACTGACCAGTAACAAATCTGGAAAAAGAGCTTGACCAAAAGGCGGAAATATTAAATACCAATGAGTTTTTATGGTGAAGAGACTTCAAAGTGAGTCAGGAGGTTATTCCAGAGGTTACAATTATGCAAGTCTCAGCAGGATCTACTTGACTGCCATAGTAAACTGTGCTTCAAACACTGGACCCCTGAACGCTCTTGAGACATTTAGATACTATAAGCAGGGTAGAGAATCTCATTAATTCTGCACCCTGTTGATGGGCCTTACTTAGGAATGGATCCTCCCCAATGTAACAGATTTAGATTTATTTATAATTTCCCTACACATGGCTCTTCTTGCCTTTTATTTAAAACTATAATTAACACTAACCTTGTTAAATATATGTCCCAGAGACTTAAACCTTCAGAATGCTCATTTGCCAGTTGAGCTCTGAATCTCACCAGAGTTGCAGGACCTATTCACCGGTTTATCGGAATCACCCAAGACAACAAACAACAAGGATGATGATGGACAATACCCATGCTAGGAATTGAAGAGTGTCTGTAACTGCAACAAATACAGCTCCATCCACCTGCCCCATGGGATCTAACCCCTCTCTCAATCACAGACAGGGTAGACATCACCATCCCCAAACCTTCCAGATTGAGGAATGAGCAAATATAAAGTGGGAAAATAACAATGAACTAAAGAAGACATGATTATTCTAGCAATGAAATAATTTGTATCACTTATATAAAAGCAGTGGCCACTGAGGTTCTGAAAGGAGGGAGAGGGAAGAATGGGTATAACATGGGAGCATTTTTGTGATGTTGGAATTGTCCTGCATGACATTGCAATGACAGATAAAGGCCATTATACATTTTGTCAAAGCCTATAAAATTGCATGGGGCAAAGTATAAACTATAATATAAACTATAGTCCTTGGTTAGTACAATGCTTCAATATATGTTCAGCAGTTATAACAAATGTACTATACTAATGAAAGATGTTAAAGTGGAAAAGTGTGGGATGGGGAGGGGGTGGGGTATATGGGATTCCCCTATACCTTGATGTAATATTTATATAATCTAATGCTCTTTATAAAAAATTTTAAAAATTAAAAAAAAGACCCTCGCCCTAGAATATTATTGTGAAATTTCAGATTGCTAGGATTAAAAATAAAAACAGGTTTGTTAAAAAGGTTCTTTACAAGTCTTTGGAATGGAATAGAAATAGTTAAAGCATTAAACAGATGCAAAAGTCTGGACAAAATAGTATCAAACTGAATCTTGTAAAAAATAAAAACTTTACACCTCAGAAAAGGACTAAAAAAATACAAACCAAAAACAAACAAACAAACAAAAAAACAGAAAGGAAATATAAAAACAAAATATCTAAAACAGAAAAGGAAAAAAATGAAAATAATTTAAATGTTATCAGAAAGGAAAATAAGCCTGTGAGGGATTAAACAGCAGAAAAATATCTGAACCATCAGCAAAAACACTGAAAAATACAAAATAGTAATACCTTCAAGTGGCCGAAGGAATAGTATTTTCAACTCTGAATTCTGTTCCTGCCAAATTGCCAATCAATTGTAAGGACAGATAAGAATACTGAACTTTATCTCCAAGCCTCCTTATCTTGCAAATTTCACTGAAGACATTCTCTAACAAGACAATGGACTCCCTAGAGAGAGGTGGATACAATTGAGGAAGCAGTGGTGCAAACCCCAACAAGCAATTTAAGAACTCTCAGTAAGGAGGCTCCACCCCAGACCTAGGGAGGCCTCACTCCAGGTGGAAACAGGAAGAAGGACACTGCCCAGCAGGGAGGACTTCAGATGGAATGCTAAAAATGCTGGAATAAATTAAGGATGTAATAAAAGTAGATAGTGTAAGAGAAAAGAAAGGCAATGAGAAACAAAAGGGTGAAGAGAAAAAAATGATTACATACATAAAACCTTAGAATAATAGGGAACTTAGGTGATAGGGTGAATTGATAGTACGAATATCTTCCCGACAAGATGGGAAGCTACAAGATTTTGCTATATTTTAGGGAATTCAAAAGTACAATGATAAATAGGAAAGAAACTACCGTAATTATATGTTTACCATGTGATGAAGGTATAAGAGAGCTGGGGAGTACAAGAAGCTCACACTTTCTCTTCAACAAGTGGAAACAAGTGAGGTCAGGAGGCCCTGGAGAGGGAAGCAGAGGGGCAGTAGCTCTTTCCTTGCATTTTAACTCCTTCTACACTGTCTTCATCCTTAGCCATATGCATATTTCATTGTGCAAAATATATTAAATTTAAACAGGAATAAGTTTGTGAAAAGCCTCTGTTCCAATGAGACAAGTTTTAGATCTAATTGGAGAATACTGGATGAAAGTGAACATCCTGAACCTTCCACCCTTCTGCAACCTTAAACAAGAGGTGAGGGGGTCATGGCTTCTGGTGCAAAAGTAATTGTCCTGTCTAGAGCAGACCCACCTGTGGTGCTGGGATCATCCAGGGCTGTGAGGGTCACAGCTGCATTAGGGTCCAGCTGGGGCATCATGAATTCCAGCTCCTGACCATGGACTAGCTGCCTAGTTGAAGTAAAATTCCATGGATGACATCAGTGTGAGGGGCATCAGCCATGTACCTGAGGTGGCCAGTGTGGGGTCCAGCAGGTTGCTGCTGACAGTGAGAGAGCAGAGGCCAGGCCTAGGAAAGACTGGGGGTCAGGAGGCACCATGGAGGCCCAACCCCTTCACCAACATCTCAGCGCCCTACAGAGACCTGTGGGATAAGCAAACACCACCCCTCAGTGGGCAGAGGCTCCTGCAGGCTGCCAAATCACTAGCCCAATTTCACAGGTGGGAAAAAATAGGCACAGAGAGGTCAGGTGAGCCTGCCCAAGGTCATAAAATAACCTTGAAGTGAACCAGCTGAGAAGCCTAGAAGTGAACCAGCTGAGAAGCCATGAGAGATTCTGATGTCAGGACATTTAAAGGAAAAGGAGGAACAGATGCACAAAAGGTCTTGGGCAGGCCAGGATGGGTCATGGCCCTGGCTTGGGCCCTAGCACTGCCCCAGTCAGCCACATTTGCCAGCAGCACCTTTGTTATAGTTCCAGCAGCTTTGAACTCATCAAAGGAGGAGCAGAGGTTGCAGGGGCAGTGCTTGGAAACAGCACCTGGGGCAGAGTAGGAACTTAGAAATGGTTGGTTTTACTAACCCAATGATATTTGAAAGCACAAAGTACTAGAAACATATTACAGTGACACCTGTATATTATACTTCTTTCTAAGTCTTCCTCTCCACTTGTTAGAAGGAAGCTGTCCCACCTGCAGCCATGGGGACTCCTTCCATCCCAGGGTACAGCTGTATCTGCTCTCAGCCTCCAAATGATCACACTCTCCCAGCCCTTCAGGCCCATCCTCAGAGCAGAGCAGGGGCTGAACATTTGAGGTGGTCCTGCTCACCATGGAGACAACAGTACCTGGGAGCCAATGGCTTTGGGAGGGTCTCATATCTAGAAAATTCTGGGGCCAGGGCCAGTGGTTCCCACAGTTCCTGGGTGGTGACCATGGTGGGTCACTTCCCTGACTTCCTCCTGAAAGCAAGGCAGAGTCTGATGGAGGGGAGGCTAGGAGCTCTAATGTCCAGCCTCATTCCCTTGGTAAAGTTAGGTCTTCCAAGCAGGTAAGAGCATCTGCTGTTTGGGAGAGGGCATCACCACTTCTTCAATCCACTGTCCTTTATTGCTTGGTCTTTCAGTCTTAACCAACAAACCAGAATTATGAATCCTGGACACCTCAAAACCATGACACTGGGTTCTACAGCCCCTCCCATGTAGCCACAACATGGGACTGTCTCCCACCCAATTCTTGGCCCTGGCTGCATATGAAGCTCTAATCACAGAATGGCTGCCACAGCCCCACCTGGCCAATACTCAGTCACACAAGAGCCTTTCTGCCCATTCTTAAGACAGACTTGGCTGCATCATTCTCACTTCCTGATGACAAACTGACCCAACAACACCTTATGGATAACTCAAGCCACCAAGAAAACCCCTGATCCTGCAAATGGAACACTGCCCCTGCCTAACCAGAAGGACACAGATTGAATGTGAAGCTTGCTGGATGCCAACAGCCCACCCTCAATTCTCAAGTAGCCTGGGCCCTCATGCCACTCACCTGACAGCATAGGCCTGTCCCCAAATTGGGCATGAGTTTGGGGGTTGCCTGATGACACTGACAGGTGTTTCTTCAACCTCAGGAGGGGGTAGCTTTGGTGCCACGGGTAGTTGGCAAAACCAGTTAGAGACCTGCTCTACCGTCAAGCTCATCTCCAATGCCAGGTGCTCCTGCCCGGGACAACAAGATACCCAGTAAATCCAAGTCCACCCTCATCTTTCCAAGGGCAGATGTGGCAAAAGGTGGGGGAGCTGGAGGGCCACTCACCCACACATTTGCAAGTTCACTACCAAGTGTTCCTCTGGTCAAAGTGAGAGACATACCTGTGTGGAGTCCATGGGAACAACCCCTGCTTCCCTGGTGCCACCCACCAAATGTTCCCCAGAGCCCATTTGAAAAGCCCCAGCATCATGAAGCCAGCAGAGTCACTCCCCTGTGGACAGCACAAACCATCTACAGTGGGGCACACCTCCATCTGTGGTTATCCCCAGGTGTGGCCAAGCCCTAGGGACTTTGCACCTCACCTGGTGACTTTTTTCTCTACAGAGGAGGAACCACAGCCCAGAGAATAACCAGGATGGATGGTGCCTCCTCCTCCTCCAGTGAAGGTTGCCTGCCCCTCCAGCTCTCTCCTGTTCCCTGCATGGTGGCCTCTGATGGGTGGGATTCCCATCTGCTGAACTCACACCTCCCTGGTGATCCCTTGCTCGCTCTCCTTCCCCCCATGTGGTACTTGCTCAGGGCCTGCACACAGGAGATGCTTAATGTGCATGGATTGAAGCCAGCTGACTGGCAATATTTTGGCTCCACGTGGTAAAACAAAGCCTCTGTGTGTGCATACTGTCCAATCAGGGCAGAGATTCCCATCAGACAAGGAGCCCCTCTCCTGGGGCCCCCAGGTCACAGTAGATGAGGAACTCTCAGGAGACCTGAGGCAGCTCCTGGAGGGGACACCCCTGGAGGGTGACTCCTGAATAGAACAACCTGGGGGAACTTTCTGGGCATCAGACTGTCCATAAGGAGGTCCCCAGGGGGGGGGCAGCCTAATGGATAAGCTCCCTAGGGGAGGAGTATCCTGGGGGAGCATCCTGTGAGGGAGTAGTCTCAGTGGGGAGCATTCTAGGGGGAGCAACTTGTCGGGGAGCATCCTGGGGAGCAGTCTAGAGGTAAGCATTCTAGGGGGCAGCTTTCTAGGGGGGCATCCTGGGAGGATCAGCCCAGGGAGGGCACAGCCTGAAGGAAGCATGCCCACTCTCCACTCACCCTTTGGGCCTTGTTGGGGCTGGTGCCCACACCCAAGGTGAAAGCCTGCAACTTTTGGTGAACCTCTCTGGGGAATTTCTGGCTCTTTAGACCCTCTGGGCAGAGGGAGGAGGAAGGTGGATGACTGGACAAGGAGAGTAGGGGTAGGTTATGGGAACAGGGACCCCCAAGTCTGCTGTCTCCTCCTCCTCATCTCTCTGTCCTCAGTCTGGGGGGAAGGTGTGACCAGCTGCCTCCCATAGACTCAGAGGTGCACAGGCAGAGTTCCTGGCCACCTGCAGACCCCAGGGGGGGGCCACAGGTCTAGGGCAACAGCAAGGCTCCTGACTCCCATGGAGCCCACTCCTGAGCTCAGTTCCTTCATGGGGTCCCAAGATCCTGTCCACCCCCCATGCACAAACTTGGCACTAAACTCCTTGTGGAAGAGTTGTGTTTGTGTGCAAAGTATCAGCTGTCAGTTATTCAGCCATTGATCCCCTGGGAGTC
>JAQZBX010100170.1:0-11394 GCA_029593785.1 Cabassous unicinctus
ATTTATTTTTATTTAATTATTTATTCCCCCCTTGCTGCTTGTGTCCATTTGCTTTTGTGTTTTTCTGGGTCTGCTTGTCTCCCTTTGTTGAGTCATCTTGCTGCCTCGGCTCACCGAGCCGCTGCAGGCTGGCTTGCCTTCACCAGGAGGCCCTGGTTATCGAACCCGGATACCCGAGGGCCTCCCATATGGTAACCGGGAGCCCAACCAATTGAGCCACAGCTGCTTCCCATTGACAGAGTCCTTTGAATCACAAAAGTGTTTAAGTTTGAGAAATTCCTATTTATCCATTTTTTCTTTTGTTGTTCGTGCTTTTGGTTTAAGGTTTAAGAATCTACCACCAATTGAGAGGGGGCTTAGATCCCGTGGGGCAAATGGATGGAACTGTCTTGCTTGCAGTTGGAGATGCTCTCTGTTCTTTGGGATAGTCATTGTCCATCATCATCCTTTTGTTAGTTGTCTCGGGCGAGTCCGATGAACTGGAGAGTAGGTGTTGGCTGCAACTCTGCTGAGATTCAGGGCTCATCTGGCATATGAAGATTTAAGTCTCTGGGACATATATTTAATGGGTATAGTGCTAATTATAGGTTCAAATAAAAGGGGCATAATAACCATGTGTAGAAAAAATATAAATGAGTCAGAGCAGGCATCACCATCCGCAAGTCCTCAAGATTGAGGAATGAACAAACATAAGGGGGGAATGCAACTATGGACTAACGTAGACTTATTATTTAGTAGTGGAATAACTTGTAACAGTGATATAAAGGCAGTGGTCCTCAGAGTTTCTGAGGGGAGGGAGAGGGCAGAATAAGTTCAACATGGGGCTTTTTTGAGACATTGGAATTGTTCTGCATGACATTGCAGTGATGGATACAGGCCATTATACATTTTGTCAAAACCTATAAAATTGTGCAGTACAAAGTGTAAACCACAATGTAAACTGTAGACCATGGTTAGTAGCAATGCTTCAATACATGTTTATCAATTGTAGCAAATGTACCATTCTAATGAAAGATGTTGTTAAGGGGGAAGAGTGTGAGAGGAGGAGGGGGTGGGGTATATAGGAATTCCCTATATTTTTAGTGTAAGATTTACATAATCTAAAGCTTCTTGTTTTTAAAAAAAATACCCACCTCCTCCCACCAGGTCTTGATGATGTTTCCCTACATTTTCTTTTGGGAGTTTTATGGTTCTAGCTTTTATTTTTAAGTGTTTGATCCATTTTGAGTTAATTTTTGTATGATATGTGAGATAGGGGTCCTATTTCTTTCTTTTGGATATAGATATCCAGTTCTTCCAGCACTATTTGTTGAATAGACTGCTCTGACCCAGCTGGGTGGAGCCTTGTCAAAAATCACTTGACTATAGGTGTGAGGGTTTCTTTCCGAACCATCATTTGGTCTACATGTCTATCTTTATGCCAGTACCATGTTATTTTTGCCACTGTAGTTAGGTAATTTGATTTAAAGTCTGGAAACGAGATCCTTCAACTTCGTTCTTCCTTTTTAAGATGTTTCTGGCTATTCGGGGCCCCTTACCCTTCCAAATAAATTTGATAATTGGATTTTCCAATTTTTTTTTTTAAAGGGTGTTTGAATTTTTTTGGGATTGCATTGAGTCTGTATACCAATTTGGGTAGAATTTACTTCTTAATGATATTTAGTTTTCCAATCCATGAACATGGAATGTTCTTCCATGTATTTAGGTATTCTTTGATCTCTTTTAGCAATGCATTGTGGTTTTCTTTACGTCCTTGGTTAAGTTTATTCCTAAATATTTGATTTTATTAGTTGCTATTGTAAATGGAATTTTTTTCCTGGCTTCCTCCTCACATTCCTCATTACTAGTGTATAGAAACACTACAGATTTTTGCATATTAATCTGTATCCTGCCACGCTGCTGAACTTGTTTATTAGCTTCAGTAGCCTTGCAGATCTTTTGGGACTTTGTAGGTATAGGATCATATCATTTGCAAATAGTGCAAGTTTTACTTCTTCCTTTCCAATTTGGATGCCTTTTTTTGTTTTTGTTTTTAGCTTTTTAAAATATATTTAATTAGAGAAGCTGTGTGCTTACAAAACAATCATGCATAATGTGCAGAATTCCCATACACTGCCCCTCCACCAACACCCTACCTTGTTGTGGAATATTTGTTACAGATTTTGAAAGACCCTGATCAGACTGTAACCACTAACTATGGTCCATAGCTTACATGTGGTATATTTTTTTCCCATACACCCCCTATTATTAACACTATGTGTTAGATTTGTAAATTTGTCATAGTTCATGAGAAAGCACTCTCATACTTGTACTGTTAACTAGAGGCCATCTTCCACCACATGGTTTACTGTGTTATACAGCCCCATGCCTTGTACAGTCTATCCAAAGTGTATACTCAGTGGCTCTCACTTTCATCAGAGTTGTGCAGTCATCACCCCAGTAAACCTTTAGACATTTTCCTTAGTTCAAAAGAAAAAATTCCATATCCCCCTATTATTGACCCTTAGCGTTGACATAGTACCTTCCTTGACATTGAAGCAAGAATATTACAATATTGCTGTTAAGTATAGTCCATAAGTTACATTACTTGTATTTTTCCCATACAGCACTATATTCTTACCACCTTGTAATAGTGACATACATTTCTTCTAGTTCATAGAAGATGATCTTGTATTTGTATTACTCACCACAATCCTTATCCACCTCTGGATTCACTATGTTATTCAATCCCTAGATTATTCTCTACCTTTCTTTCCATTGTCAATTTTTAAAAATTTTATTATATATATATTTTTTTAAATATTTAATTTTATTTTTAAAGAAGTTTTAGATTACAAGAATGTTACATCAAAAATACAGGGGATTCCCACATTTTCCCCCATTAATATCTTTCATTAATGTGGTGTATTTGTTACAATTGATGAACACATATTGAAGCTTTGCTACTAAGTGTGGTCTATAGTTTACATTTTGCACTGCACAATTTTATAGATTTTGACAAAATGTATAATGGCCTGTGTCCGTCACTACAATTTTTGTACAATTGTTAAGGACTTGAGGCTCAGTATAATGTATATCAAAATAAGGAGATCCGCCAAATGAAGGAATATACTATATGCTGCCAAGTTGTAGACATTATTATTGACATTATAAATAACCAAATGTCTTTGATTATTTAATATCTGCCAAATTTGGAACTTTTTTTATCCCTTTCTGATGTATCTCATATGAACATATATTTTCCAAAAAAATTATATTCCACATCTGTAATTTGATTAAATGGTGATCATAATATATAAGAGGTATATTTGTTGTCTGCACATGTGTTGGAATACTATTCAGTAATAAAAAGGAATAATATATTTACAACAACATGTATCAATCTCAAAAAACATTATACTGAGTGAAGCAAGCAGATGTAAGTGCACATTGTGTGACAGAAAGCAGATCAGTGGTTGCTGGATTCAGAGGGCATTAACTACAGTGGGGCATGAGAAAACTTTTTTGGGGTGTGTATTAGTCAGCCAAAGGGGAACTGATGCAAAATACCAGAAATCTGTTGGCTTTTATAAGGGGTATTTGGGGTGGAAGGTTACAGTTACCAGACCATAAAGCATAAGTTACTTCCCTCACCAAAGTCTGTTGCCACGTGTTGGAGCAAGATAGCTGCTGAAGTCTGCCAAGTGTTCAGGCTTCCTGGGTTCCTCTCTTCCTAGGGCTGGTTTCTCTCCAGGCTCAGCTACCCTGCTCTCTCCACAAGGCCAGCTGTAGACTATCAGGTGACCAGCTCTGTTTCTTTCCCAGGGGCTCAGTTCTCTCCAGGCTCAGCTACTCTGCTCCTCTGTGTACTTACTTCCCGGAGCTCCAGCTCAAAACTCCAGCCTCCCTTCTCTGCGGTAGGGTTTCTCCGTGGGGTGGGGACTCAACGTACTACTGAAGTGGCCCATTCAAAGCCCTAATCATAATTTAATCATGCCCAGGTACAGGCAGTTTACAAACATAATCAATATCTACTTTTAGAATGAATAAACAATGCCAAACTGCTACAGGGTGATAGAATTCTTTTGATTGTGGTGGTGGTTACATGAATGTATGTATTTGTCAGAGCTTATCAACCTATTTATAATTGGTGAATTTTACTGTATGCAAATTACACATCAGTAAAGTTTATTTTTAAAAGCTGATATTTCTTCAATATTCTTTTTTTTCTCTTGTAAGTATTTTATTTCAACAAGTACTTTGTAATAATGAGTGTGTTGACTTCAATTTTGGAGTGCAGTAGCTACCATAAAGATGAACTGTTTGATCTTATTGAAGCCAACACAGAACCTGTTGCTGTGGGTTTTTTTTCAGTGACAAATAAAATTCTTTAGTATTCTAATATAGTGTTTTCACATTATTTTGAGAATAGTTTTCTTCAGAGATGTTTACATACTGCTGTTTTTGCCTAAGAGATACATGAGTACACTGACATTCACGTTAAGATGATGTTAGTTAGCATCAGGCTAAATTAAAAGTGCAACCATTTTCATAGGAAAGTTGACCACCTTTAAGCAGAATTCTGTTCTGATTCTTGACTCGAGATGCACATTTTAAGGATGTGTGTGAGCACCTCCTTGATGGAGCTTCCTACCTAATTTTTCATTATCCTTATTTCTAGCAACTTTCATCTCCTTCTATTTGAATATCTTTAATCATTCATCTGTGTTTATCTTCCAATAACTTTTCTAAAAATCATGGTTTCTTACAAAATGATGTCAACTTAATGTCAGGTGTGAAAACAAATTTTATCTAATTGAGTAATACTCAAGTTTCTTTTTACTTTCATGTGGTTCTTTATATGTATATATATTTTTTATCTCTTGTTAGCCACGTTTTTTTCATCACCTGGAAGCCCTTCCTCCTTTAATATCAGAATTCTGGCTTCTGTTATCATCCTTTCACATGCAAACAATGATCTTTTAAAGGCTACCAGTCAGCCTTAATCATATCAATGTGCTTGTCTTATTTTCCGTGCTATTTGACCTCTACTTTGGAGGTTATTTTTTCTTCTTAATGAAGTTCTTCCACATGACTTATCTCAGTAGTATACACTTTTGATTTACTTTTCACTCTTTTTATTTTTTTAACCGGGAGGTCCCAGGAATCAAACCCGGTCCCTCCATATGGGATACGGATCCCCAACCATTTGAGCCACATCTGTACCCCTACTTTTAACTCTTATCCTTTCCTGACATCTGTTTTCTAACTATGGGTTTTTCATGTCGTTGCATTCTTATATATCTGTGGTTGCGTCTATATGTCTTTGTCTTTATCCTTTGTCACTTCTGCATGGTATTGAATTATCGTCTTAAAAACTGTTCTGGTATATTACCCTTGCTAGAAAGTTTGTAAATGCTTTCTGTTGTTATTGTATAAACTCAAATGCTCAGATCTGATAATATTTAGCTATACCAGTGTTTTATGGCCAAGTTTAATGTTCTCTATTTGCCTTCCTTTTAATCATTTTTTTCTATTTACTTTATCCTTTCATACTTCCTTCCTCCCTCTACTGCCAACACCCAAATATATAAATCTATTGCTTATTTTTACTGTAGTATCTCAACTCATGTTTAATCTCTCTTTGTTATATTGCTTCCAAGGCCAGGTTTAGCACTATCTTTCTCCAGGAATTTTTTTGGGGGTGAAGGGCGATTACTTCTGATAATTTTTTCCCATCTTGTGTATTTGTTCAGTACCTTTTACTTAGTGTCCCTCATTGTCATTCATTTACTATAGACTTGAAATATTCTGGTTTTGTGCTTTGTTTTACAACTTGATTGTAAAGCACTTAAGGATATACATGATGTTTTGCTTCTTTAACTACTCATAGGATATGTTTCAATGGCGTTTGTGCCTTAATATCTGCTCGATGAAGGAGTTGGTGTGTAATAAATCCCATATACAAATGTTTTTGTTAAATATATTTTTGAATATTATAAAAGAAGGCTCTGCTTTACTTAGAAATCATACATATTTAAACTGAATAGAACGGAATCACATGAAATGTATATTTAAGAAGCTTGTTTAGATTTGCATTGATTAGTGACATTTTACTATTTTCGTTTGTCACGTTATATTATTCTTTAGTAGTAGCAACAAAGTGTCCTACTTTTTGATTGTTAATGGTTATAACATAATAGGAAAACATTTTGATTTAGACTGCATATTTATTAATAATACTTAAATTAGGTAATTGCTTTTTAAAAATCTTGAAATTTCCTTTTTTCTTTTGAGGAAAGTACAGGTCTTTTAGGCCTTATAAGATAAACATGTGATAGCTCTTTGTTTAATTTCTAGGCTCCCATTTTTGGCACTGGAGGGGCAGTGGCTGCATCATCCTTTTGTCCTCGAGGGCAGTATGAACATTACCATGCTATTTTTGATCAAATGCAGCAACAAAGAGCAGAAGATAATGAAACTAAATGGAAAGGCGCAATACATGGTCGAAGGCTTCCAGAAAGGTATGACTATGTTCTGCAGGAGTTACTCACGCTTTGCTTCAGAGAAAGTAATGAAAGTCACTGTGCATATTTATCTACAGAGGAATTCCACCTGGAATACGTCCAGGATTTCCTAATGGGGCTGCAGGTCATCACCATTTCCCTGATGCTGGTGCTATTAGAAAAACTTTGAAAAGATTGAAGGCCGTGTCTAAACAAGCCAATACAAACAGGTTGGACTGTAAAAATCCATGAATTCATCCTTGTGTGTACTTTTATCTCATGCCATGTGTAATTTAGTACCTACACTTTGTAGATGTTTCTCCATTGATTATGTGTAGAATATTTTGCCTTCTGAATGCAGTAATTTTCTCAGGTGCACATTTGGCACATAATGATACTGTGGCAATCATGTAGGTCTTAAATTAACCTGAGTTCTGAAGCTTATTTATATGTTGTAGGCTGAATATAATATTTATAGGAACATGTGATAACTTGCAACCAACATATAGTTGTAATTATTTCACTTACTTCCTTTAAATAAACCAGAATAGAAATTTAAATTGAATCACACTTTATGCAGAATTCCCAAGCATGTTTTTTTTATCTTCATTTTCTTCATCGCTTAGAATCCCACATTTCTATGTTGTCTTAGCATGTTTTCTAGTCATAGTCATCTCTGATTTATAGCTCTCTATGATCCTATTGATCAGAGCTTTCCTTTTCTTCTATTGAATTAATGTAATAATGGTAACTGTCAATAGTTTTAATTGGCATTGTTCCTTTTTTCTTAAACATGCGTATGTGTTTTCTTAGATATTCTCATTTCTTGTATAAAAAGCATTATGACAATTTAAGGAGGAGCAGATAGCATTTAGTGAAAATTTAGGTACATCATCTTTTACATGTGATTTTTTTTTTAACAAATCAGTTTTATTGATACATATAAATAAAGCATAAATCCATCCAAAGTGTGCAATCAGTAGTATTCATTATATTCACATAGTTGTGCATTTATCACTTCAATCATTTTTAGAGCTTTTTCATTATTCTATAATAATGATAATAAAAAACAAACAAAAAAACCTCATCACCTCTCAATCTTTCTATGCTTCCACTGCCATACATAGCTGCTATTCTTTTTCCTTCTCTTTGGTTTATTTCTATTTGTGTTTTGTCAAAACAGTGTTATATTTTCAATATCACTCCTATTCATATTTAACATGAGGTTTTTCACTATGTTTTACAGTCCCATATTATATTTTTTAGCTTTCCTTCTAGTAATATACATGACCTTACACTTACCCTTTCAACCACTGTCATAGTTACAAACACTATGACGTGTTTTCACCATTTCTATTCATTTCCAAAGATGTACAAACAAAATTTTTACCAATTCAGTATAAATTAACCCTCAGCTTTACATTCTCTACTCTCCTTCTATTTTCTGGTGACCTGTATTCTAATTATTAACTCTGTGAGTTTGCACAATATATTTAGTTCATAATAGGACAATTATACATTTTTTGTCCTTTTGTGCCTAGCTTGCTTCAGTCAACATAATGTCCTCCAGGTTCATCCATATTGTCATATGCTTCACAACTTCATTTACAATATTCTATCATGTGTATATACCACAGTTTCTTTATACATTCATTGGTTGATGGACACCTGGGTTGTTTCCATCTTTTGGCAATTGTGAATAATGTTTCTATGAACATTGGTGTGCAGATGTCTGTTTGTGTCACTGCTCTCAGTTCTTCTGGGTATATACCTGGTAATGATATTGTTGCTCATATGGCATGTCTATGTTCTGCTTCCTTAGGAACTGTTAAACAATCCTCTGCAGTGGCTGTACCATTCTACATTCCCACCAACAGTGAATAAGCATTCCTTTCTCTCCACATCCTCTCCAACACTTACAGTTTCCGACTTTTTAATAGTGGCCCTTCTGATAGGTGTGGAATGATATCTCATTGTAGCTTTGATTTGCATTTCTCTAATCATGAGTGATGTTGAACATTTTTTCATGTGTTTTTTTGCCATTTGTATTTCTTCTTTGAACAAATGTCTATTCATGTCTGGCCCATTTTTAAATTAGGTCTTTTGTCTTTTTATTGTTGAGTTGTAGCATCTCTTTATATATTGTGGATATTAAACCATTATCAGATATGTGATTGCCAAATATTTTCTCCCATTGAGTTGGCTGCCTTTTCATGCTTTTGACAAAGTCCTTTGAGGTGCAAAAGTGTTTAATTTTGAGGAGGTCCCATTTATCTGTGTTTTCTTTTGTTGTGCGTGCTTTGGGTGTAATATCCACAAAAACACCACCTATGACAAGGTATTTAAGATGTTTCCCTACATTTTCTTCTAGTAGTTTTATGGTCCTGGCCTTTATATTAATGTCTTTGATCCATTTTGAGTTGATTCTTGTATAGGGAGTGAGATAAGGTCCCCTTTCATTTTTTTGATTATGGTTATCCAGTTTTCTCAGCACCAAATGTTGAAGACATTTAACATTCTGAGTAGTATGTGTCTTGAAGTAGGTCTGTTTGCATTTATTCTGATTGGGGTATGCTGCACTACTTAGACATGTAAGTTCATTTCTTTCATGAGAGTTGGGAAATTTTCAGCTATTATTTCCTCAAAATCTCTTTCTCCCCTTTTCCCTTCTCTTATTCTGGAACTCCCGTTACACATATATTGTGTTTCATTTTATCACTCAACTCCCTGAGCCCATGCTCGATTTTTTCCGTTCTTTTCTCTCTCTTTTCTTTCAATTGCATCTGTTCTGTCTTTGGTATCACTTATTCTTTCTCCTCTCATTTCAAGTCTGCTGTTGTATGCCTCTAGTGTGTTCCTGATCTCACCTTTCATGTCTTTCATTTCCATGAGCTCTGTTACTTTTCTCATCAGGTTTTCAAATTCTTCTTTGTGTTCACTGAGTGTCTTGATGGCCTTTATCTCTAGCCATATTGTCTTTCAACTCATTAATTTGATTTCGGGAAATTAGTGTGCATCTCTTTGATTAATTGTCTCAAATCTTGTGTCTCTTCTGGGTCTTTAATATATTCCTTTTCTTGAGCCATTTCTTCCATTTTTTTGCTTATGTCTAGGCATCTGTTTAGGATGGTGAGTTTACTTAGATGTTCAATTTATCTCTTTCATAGGGATTTAATGGTGGGAGGCTGTGTGTTACTGCTGTTCTTTGATTCTTGGTTCAACTTGTACTGGGTCTTTATGATTGTACCTGTCAGTTGCTCAAATCTGGGCCCTGGGCCCAATAATTGGTGCAGACCCGCTTCCAAGGGCCTTGGGAGGGAGGCTGTAAAGCCCAGAAAAAGCCTGTTACTTAATTTTTTTTTTGAGTTAATATTTTTATTTTTATAGAAGCTTTAGATTACATAAATGTTCCATCAAAAATATAGGGGATTCCCATATACCTCATCCCCTCCCCCTCCCACACTTTCCCTCATTAATAACATTTTTCATTAGTATGGTACATTGTTACAATTGATGAACACTTATTGAAGCATTGCTGCTAACCATGGGCTATAGTTTACATTATGGTTTACATTTTGCATCACACAATTTTATAGGTTTTGACAAAATGTATATTGGCCTGTATCTGTCATTGCAATGTCATGCAGGACAATTCCAATGTCCCCAAAGTTCCCTATGTTACACCTATTCTTCCCTCTCCCTTTCTTCAGAAACTCTGGTGACCACTGCCTTTATATCAATGATAAAAGTTCTTCCATTGCTAGAATAATCATAAGTCTACTTAAGGCCATAGTTGCCTTTCCCCCTTATGTTTGTTCATTCCTAAAATCTTGAAGATTTTGGGATGATGATTCCCACTCTGTTTCTGATTGAGAGTGGGCTTAGATCCCATTGGGCAGGTTGATAGAACTGTCTTGCTTGCAGTTGTAGATACTCTGTTTTTTTGGAATGGCTTTGTCCATCCTCATCCTTTTTTTACTTGTCCTGGACGAGTCCAATGAGCTGAAGACTAGGTGTTGCAACCCTTGCTGAGATTCAGGGCTCAACTGACATATGAACAGACCGAAGATTTATGTCTCAGGGACATATATTTAATGGGTATAGTGCTAATTATTGGTTCAAATAAAACGGGTAAGGGGAAGAGGAATCATGTGTAGGGAAATTGTAAATGAGCCTAACTCTGTTATATTTGGGAGCATATATTCTAAAGTAAGGCTCAATGACAGGGTGGTGAGTTCCTCAGATTGTCTTCCCTGCCTTTAGTGTTTAGATGTCTCTAGAGCCCTCAGGAGCCCCTCTGTATGAAGCACTGTTTAGTATGGCAGTCGCTGAGATCCTGCTGAGACCTACGTAATGTAACCTCTGAAATGGCCTCCCGACTGACTTTGAAATCTCTTAGACATAAATACTCATTTGTATTTAATATTTCCCCCTTTTGGTCAAGGTTTTTTTCCAAATGCATAGCTAGTTTGTGCTTGGTTATAATCCCTTGGTGCCAGGGAGGCTCATTCCCAGGAGTCATGTCCCATGCTGTGGGCGGGGAGGAGGAGGTAGTGCATTTATATGCTGAGTTTGGCTTAGTTTTCTCACTTGCACTTCCTTGGTCCTTCACAAAATGGTACTCTTTGGCAGTCCTCTCAGATCAAAGCCTGGTTGGAGTGTTCACTGCAACATGGCCTGGATTAATGTGATAGAAGATCCTCCCTGGAGGCTAAGAGCCTCATAATTCAAACTTTCTCAAAGGCAGTTCTCCAACTTTTGTTGGCAGCCCCCTCCCTATTCTTGGGTGGGAAATAATTCCACTTCCCTCTGCATCCTCAACAACTAGTCCCAGTCAGCGGAGAGGGAGATTGAGAGGGCCGAATCTCTTTAGTCCCTTGCCACCTCCTAAGGCAAATAATGACGCGGC
>JAQZBX010100171.1:0-11394 GCA_029593785.1 Cabassous unicinctus
TTATTATATATATATATATTTTTTTTTTTTTTAAAGGTGCTTAGGTTACCTAAATATTACTTAGAAATTACAGGGATTCCCGTGTTCCTCACCTCCCACACCTCTAACAACATCCCACACCACAATCCTTCATCAGTGTGGCACAACACCCGCAGTGGATATACACATCCTGGGGCCTTGCCACCGAGCATAGACTAAACCACAGTTCACATCTCGACATCGTTAGCTATTAGGGAAATGCAAATCATAACCACAATGAGCTACCATCTTACACCCATCAGAATGGCAGCTATTAAAAAAACAGAAGAATATAAGTGTTGGAGAGGATGTGGAGTAATAGGAATCCTCATCCACTGCTGGTGGGATTGTGGAATGGTCTAGCCACTGTGGAGGACAGTTTGGCGATTCCTCAGAAAACTAACAATAGATCTTCCATATGATCCAGCAATTCCAGTAATGGGTATATACCCAGAAGAATTGAAAGCAAAGACACGAATAGATATATGCACACCAATGTTCATAGCGGAATTGTTCACAATTGCCGAAAGTTGGATTTTGAGTCATTTATTTTTTAGATGCTTTGCTTGAAAATTGCTATCTAACTTATTTTTTTAAAATCCAAAATAACAACTCTATTCTTTTTACTGGTACATTTAGTCTATGTGCATTCACAATGATTCATGAAATTATTTGGCTTATTTTTCCAATATAACTTTTTGTTTTGTACTTTCCCTGCTTTCACTTTTCTCTTTCATTTGTTCTTTAATGCATTAATTTAGGATGATTGTTTCTTTCTTCTTTTAATTCTTTCATCTTTTCTACTTAATTAAAAGTTATTTATATACTCTATTTCTCTAATTAATTTAGTGGCCACTTTTTAGTCCACTACTGTATTTTTACCATAGATGCTTAATAAAGAATAAAGGTAAGCATTTTCTTAACTTTCTTATGGAAAAATGGTACTTGGGCTATAAAGAGTAACTTCCAATAAAGAAAAATACTATCTTTCATTATTTTGGGCATTTTTAATTCTGTGTTTGGAGACCTGTATTTTGCATTTTCCTGATCCATGAAGGTAATAAGAGAGATTTGAATTCATAAGTATTATATCATTGTTTATATGCTTAGGTGGAGAATTAAAGCTAGTGTAGTGACAGAAAAGATATAGCTTGGAATATCAGTTTGGGGTGAGATGATTTGAACTTCATTTTGGGATGTCTAGTGCAATAGAATTCTTCTGACATGTTATTGAAATGTTGACATGATTTTATTTCTTTGAAAACAACAAAAACATCAGAATGCCCAAGCTGTCTATAATGCCAACCGCTTATGGGTTATATATATGGCAAAATATTTTTTTTAAACCTTTGTGCATCAAAGGTCATTATCAAGAAACTAAACAGTTAATCTGAATACCCAAGCTGTCAATAATGTCAACCACTTAAGGATTTTCTATATGGCAAATTTAAAAAAAAAAACTATTTTGCATCAAAGGTCATTACCAAGAAACTAAATAGTTAATATGCAGAATGGAAGACAATACTTGGAATACACATATCTGATAAGGGTTTAATATCCAGAATATATATTACTCCTACAACTTAACAAAAAGACAAACATCCCAATTTTAAAAGGGACAAGCCTTTAAATAGACATTTTTCCAATGATGATATTCAATTGACCAATAAGTTTATGAAAAGATTCTCAACATCTCTACCCAATCAAGAAATACAAATCAAAACTACAGTGTGATACACCGTAGGATGGCTTTTATTTAAAAAACTGAAAATAACAAATGTTGGTGAGGATGCAGAAAAATAAGATCTCTCATACCTTGTTGGTCAGAATGTAAAATGGTACATCCCACTGTGAAAACTATTTGGTAGTTCCTAAGAAAATTAAACACAGAAATACCATATGACCCAGCAACTCCATTCCTAGTTATATTCCCCAAAGTATTGAAGGAAGGAAGCCAGACAGGTTATTTCTACACTATTCTCCAATGCAGCATTTCTCACAACAGCCAAAAGATTAAAGTAACCCAAGTGTACATCATCAGATAAATGGATAAACAATACTAGTATATCCATATAATGGAATATTATTAAGCTCTAAAAAGAAGTGAAGTGCATGTTACAACATGGATGAACTCTGAAGATAATATGTTGAGTGTAAGAAGCCAAACAAAAAGGGCAGATATTGTATGATTTGTCTTATATGAAATACTTGGAATAAAAAAATCATAGAGACACAAAGCAGAATAGTGGTTACAGAGGACAGAGTGAGGAGAGAATGGAGACATTGATAAATGATTATTTTTGGTTTAGGATGATAAAAATACAGTGTAAATTGATAACAATGAAAGATACACAGTATTGTCTTTTTATTTAATATCAAATAATTGTACAATGAAGAGAGTTAAATGTTTTTTGTATATATTTTATAATTAAACATAAATAAATAAAAAAAATTAAAACATGGTGTATCCATTCTGAAAAACAGACTGCCGGTTTCTTACAAAACTAAACATAGGTTAACCATATTTAACAGTTTGATGCTAGATAGATCCCAGAAAATCATGTCCTTAGGGATAATACATTCCTCCATGTGTGAACCTATTGTAGGTGGGAACTTTCATCTATAATACTTCAAAGTAATGTTTGGACCAGGGTAGAGTGGGCCTAACCCTCTTACTGTAATCTTTTATAAACACACAGAATAAATGACACAGGAGCAGGGAGAAACCCAGGGAATCTAAGAGAGAAATCCACAGACACCAGGAAGCTTAAAGCAAGGAGTCCCAGAAAAGAAGGGAGATGCTGCTTTGTGCCTTCCCATTTGATGGAGGGGTCCAGGATCTCTGGAAGTTGGTCTTTGGGGAGATAGCATCACCTTATTCCTTAATTTAGACATTTACATGGCCTCAACATTTCAAGATTTTAAACTAATAAATCACCTTTGTAAAAGCCAAACCATTTCTCATATATTGCTTCCTGCAGCTTTTAGCAAAATAAAACACTATAATATCCAGCAATTAAATTCCTAGGTACTTTCCAAAAATAGTCAAAAGCTTAAGTCCTTGCAAAAACCTGCAGTTGAATATTTATAACAGCTTTTCATAATTACCAAAAAAAAAAAAAAACCACCAGAAGAATCCAAGACATTTGTCAATAGGTGAATGGATGAACAAGCTGTGGCACCTCCATATAATGGCATATTATTTAGCCATAAAAACAAATCATTTGTCTGTCAGGTAAGCTCTGCTCACATACACTGCTGCTGTGTACAATCCTTGGTTGCAAGTCTGCAGCTGACCAAGTCATTCAGTGAGGTTCCAACTATACGATGGGACTCCTGAAAATATGTGGTAGTGAGAATGGATACATCCTCCTGGTCGGGACTGGGACAACAGCTGAAGAGGGTGGAAGAATCTGGAGTCATGACTGGTGCCTCAGAGAATGAGGCAGTGAGGATTTGGTTCTTCAATGCCCATGTACCAAACTAGGATTCTAAGTGCATGGTCAGCATGAATGGTACCACCACCATCATCAATCCCAAACAGAGAGAAGATGCCAAAGAAAGCTTCACCTTCCACTATTCCTACTGGTCAAACACATATGCCAAGGACCCCCATATCAGATTTCAACAACAGACATATGAGGACGCTGGAGAAGAAATGCTGCTCTGTATTTTTGAAGGCTACAGTGTATCCACCTTTTCCTGTAGGCCAACAGGGACTGAGAAATCCCACACCATGGTGGGACAGCAGGAGCCAGGACAGCTGGGCATACTGCCTCAGCTTTGTGGAGACCTCTTCTCCTGTGACAGTAACAATAAGAGTGCTGCTATCCTATTTTGTGAGGTGATCTAATTGGAGATATACTAGAATGGATGTGACAACTCTAAACCTCAAGTACTGGGCCTCTCTGCAGGCCTGGGAGTACCTTTCCTTGGGCCCCTATATTCAGGTACTCTCTATACTGTCTATGATACCTATGCAGACATTGCTGACCTTATGGATTGTGGTCTTATGGCACAGACTGTGGTTGCCACCCACATGAATGAGGCCAGAACTGTTCACATGACATCTTCATCATTGTCTTCTCACAGCCCTGCCATGACCACCTCACTGGGATGGACTTGGATAAGGTTAGTACAATCAGGTGGACCACTCTGGTCCCTCTCTGACATGAGAGGGTCAGTTTCTCAGAGGTCTGGGCCATGCACCAAAGGAAAATGCAAATGTTTAAGCCCTTGATGACTCTAGGGAAGGGATCTTAGCACACATGGATGGGCAATCAAGGAAAGAGAAGCTGTAATTCATCACTTACAGAGACTCTGGGATCACCTAGCTGCTCAAAAAGAATTGAGTGGCAACTCAGGCACAGCAATGATGCTTCTTTGAGCACTGCTGACATTAATTATCAGGAGACTCTCAGCACCTTCAGTATGATGGCCACACTCATCAGATCCATTCCAACTCATCAACAAGGATCCCAAAGCCTGGCTGGCCCAAGAGCTCCAGGAAGAGGTTTCCCAGCTGCAGGAATTTCTTATGGCTAGGGGCACTCATCTTCTGCTGGAGGCCTGACAGAATACCATAGGTGTTCAGTCTTCCATACAGGGTGACCCAGCTTCACTCTCTTCTCCCCCTGTGCATGATGTGGAGCTGGAGCCAACATTCTCCCCTAATTGGACATGTGGAGACCATACAGGCTGCAGGAGACAGAGATGATTATATTTGAATGAGATCTGGGAGGAGGACCTAATCAGGAGAGTGCCTTGAGGGTAAAAAGAAGAGCATTGCTGCCTGAGATGGGGTTGGCTATTCAGGAGGATAAGGAAATATGGGTGCCTTCTCTCCAAAATGGCTACTCACCTGTGAACCTGAACAAGGGCCTGATGTCTGAATGTTGTTCAACCATACTAGTGTTGGCATCACCAATGTCAATTTGGTAGATGTGGACATTAAGCTGACTAGACAATTTATTCTGGAGCAGCACAGTCTTCCAGAGAATCTGTCAGCTGGACAAAGATGTGGTGGTCATGCTGGAGCCCCATGATAGAGCTAAGACATTTGTCAATGTCTCACTTATAATGGAGTCAGTGGTGCTGAGATCAGGGAATAGAATTCAGATGGGCAAAAGCCATGTTTCCATATCAATCATCTGAGGAGTAATGGCTAGGATGAGGAGTGTTCCCCCACCCCCATGAACATCCTCTGAGACCATGGACAGTAACTTTTCCTAGAAGGGACTGCTTGAGCAATAAGATACTGATATCAAGGTGGAGATGGAGAATCCAAAGTGCCAGAGAAAGATCTGCTGATGGAGCAGAATGCAGACTCTGACAGCAGGGAAAACTCCAACAAACCTTACTACAAAGAGAGCTAGTAGCTCATTTACTCATTGGAGATCAGATACCCCCACTATCGCCCCAATCCTTTCAATCACTGGACTGGCCTTGCAGCAACACTTTCAGGGTCCCTTGTTAGGTCTACCAGATGCCTCAGAGGAAATGATGGGTGACCTGAAAATGCAGGCAGTAAAAGACACCTGCTACTCATTGGTGCTGGCCAACTTCCAACATGGACAGGCCAAGATTGAGGCCTGGCTACCCTCAAGATGGGGGAACTGCATTGCACCTATGGTAACCAGAGAGGCCCAGAGATGCCTGGAAAGCCACGGGATGAGATATCTGGGAGACAGCGGATAAGTAGGAAGTCATTGAGGTGGAGGTAGCAAGGGTGAGCAGGGAACCTGTGGAGTAGAAACAGAGGACCTCTGGGTTCTATTAAGGGGCTGTTAGCTATTCTGAAGAAGGTGAAGTGGCAGAATAGCAGCAAGTACCCTGAGCTCTGCATTGAGCAGATCATCCTCCTGACCTAGTATCATGAGGGGGAGAAAGACGTAGCTAGCAAAGCCACCTTGGCCACACTGGAAGGGTCTAAGGGAGTATAGAAGGCAGGCACTAGTGACCACACATCCTCAGCATAACAGACACCACCCTGTCAGGCTGAGATTAGGTGTCTTGGCAGATTCAGAAGGACCCCTCCTTCCATTGTGGCCACTTTCACTAGTTGAAGCAGGAATAGCTGTGGCTTCAGTGACTAGGGCACTAAGGACTAAAGACGGGGGCTACAAAGATTTTCAATCCACTATAAGCCCCCTCACAATGGCCAGCTCTGTTTCCCTTTCAAGAGCAACCCACAGCACTGGGAGTGTTGGCTGTGGATGAGGGGACCAGAGGCACCAGATCCATTCCAACACTTTGAAATGGTCACCCAAGCCACTCCAGCCTACTGGCTCCCAAGTCTCCACATATCTAACAACCCCCACATGAACTCCCTGCATAGAAGGAGCCCATCCAAGGGAGAAGTTCTACACAACCTAAACCCCAACAATTCCAGCCCTCAAAGCTCAGCTAATATCCCCAGCATCCCCAACTATACCCAATCTAATGTCCCCAACGCCCTGATACTCACCATATAATACTCCCCACAAATGATATGGAAATGTTCAGCCTCTAACATGAAGGAGAGCAGAGAAGTTATGGGAGCCCCATATTGATGGGCATACAAAGTCTTTTGGGGACAATTTGAATAGAAATAAGATGCCTTAGAAGCATCTTCCCAAGACACCCTGGTATAAGGGAAGCCCAGGAGATGAGAAAGAAGGTCCAAGTAGACAGTACAAGATCCTGGGTGACTGAGCCAGAGGGTGAAGTAGGGAAGAAGGTACAGAGTGGCCTGGAGGAAATGTAAGTGAAGGGGGAATGTTAGAAAGCTGCCTTGGGGTCACTCCTTGTAGAGGTGGTAACACAAATGCTGCTTTGGTTGGGGTGCACCTGGGTATTACATGAGGACCAGGGGAAGAAAACCAAGAGGGAGGCAAGTCCTCCTCCCCTGCCCATATTTCACTCTGCCTGTCTGTGCTGGGTTTCTGTTTCCAGGTAGGTGTGGAACAATGACAAATTATTCCCTGCCATTTCCAGAAATCCTTATATATTTGGGGGACATGCCTGTTTGACTGAAATCCCAAGAAGGTGTGGGACCTTTTAATAAAGAATAAAAACATAATGGGGAAAAAAAAATGAGCTAACAAGACATGAATGCATATTGTTAAGTGAAAAAAGCCAGTCTGAAAAGGCTGCATGCTGAACGATTCCACTGTATGACACTGTGGAAAAAGCAAATCTGAAGAGACAGTTAAGAGATCAGTGGTTGCCAATAGTTGGAGGGCATGGATGAAGGGATGGTACATAGGGCATTTTTATGGCACTGAGACTATTCTGCCTGACACTACAATGATGGATAAATGGCATAATGTATTTGCCAAAACCCATAGAAATATAAAACAAAGAAAGAACCCTAATGTAAGCTATGGATTTTAGTTACTAATAAGGTATCAATATCAGTTCATCAATTGGAAGACAAATAACACACTAATGCAAGATGATATTAATAAGAAAAACAATATGTGTTTGTTTATCGAGGGTGTAATATGGATTTTTACCCTCTTTGCAATTTTTCTGTAAACTGAAAACTAATTTATATTTTGTAGCAGTTTGATATTGTTTATGAATTCCAAAAATAGACATTGGATTATGTTTGTAAACTGGCCTGTTCCTCTGAGTATATTAGATTGTATTTGATTCAGAGGTTTCACTTTTACTTGATTAAATTAAGATTGGGGTTTTGGTTCGGCCATGTCAGCAGGACTTTGGGAGGTGGCTACTCAACGGTAAAATGACACAGCAGAGAAAAGAGTTGGAGTTTTGATGATGGAGCCCCAGGAAATAAATACACAGAGAAGCAGTTATGTGAGGAAAGAGAGAAGGATCCATTAGACATGGCAGAGGCCCTGGGAAAAGAATGAACCCAATAGTCTACAGCTGACCTTGTGAAGAGAGCAGAGCAGCTAAGCCTGAAAAGAAGTAAGCCCAAGGGAGAGAGACAAGCCTTAACCTAACTTACAGCTGAGAAAGGAAGGAGTTGGAACCACAAAGCCTTACGAGGAAGAGGAAGTCTGAACCCTCACAGAGACAGGAAAACATCTGGATCCAACAAGTGGCACCAGATTTTGGTGAGGGAAGCAACTTGTACTTTATGGCCTTGTGACTGTAAGCTTCCACACTTTACAAACGCCAACAGATTTCTTGTAATTTGCATCAGCACCCCTTTGGATGACTAATAAAGAATTTGATACTGGAGAGTGGGGTTGTGCTTTTTCAATTATTAAAATGGTGGAATGGTTTTCTAAATGGGTAAGGGGTATTTTTGGAGGAATTGTGAGATGCTTGATGGAAAAGGCCTACATTGCTTTGAAGAGACTATTGATAGGAATAGGGACACTAAAGAGATTTTTTATGAGGACTTAGAAGTAAAGGATAAAACCATTATTGGAAACTAGAAGAAATGTGATCTGTGTTTTAAAGTTGCAGAACCTTTGGCAAGATTAACTCCTGATGTTTTATGGAAGACAGAATTTGAAAATGGAGAGCCTGGATATTTAGCTGAAGAGCCTTCCAAAGTAAACTTGGAAAATGCAGCTTGACTTCTCCTTGCAGCTTATAGCAAAATGCTTGATGGGAGAGATAAGCTGAGAACTGAATTGTTGGGAACAAAGAAAACAGAAACTGATTCCAGAAATTCCGAGCCTCTGGAAATCAAGCCCCCCAGATAATAGTGTCCCATTTGAGAAATTGGGTAAACATGGAACTTGTAAATCAGGATTGAAAATGCAGTTATCTAGAAAGACTTTTGTAAAATCTGTCTAATGGCTTAGAACCTACTTCTTGAATGCTAAACTAACAAGCTTTGTGAGAGAGCTGTATGAACAAAACTTCTGTCATCCTGCATTAAAGGGGACATTGATGGGAGATGTGGAAGGGAAAACAGCTTTAAGAGGAAAACCATGGAAACTGAGATCTGGAGTTAAGACATCTCCTTGGGCCAAGTGAGGAATCCCACACTTATTTACACAAAGGGTAAGTTTGCCCTGGGAGTTGAAGAGGTGGATGTTCACACTCAATGTTCAGGGAGAGTTTTGCCACCCCAGTGTACAGAGAGGGTAGAGAACATTCCCCAAGGATTAAGGAGGGTAAGGTTGATGTCCCATAGGTCTTTTACTGTTTCTTTGTATGTTTTGTAAAACATGGACAATTTAACATTTTAATTTATCTCTGAAATGCAAGCACTCAGGTGTCTGTTCCTTAAGCTTGTATCCAGCTAGTGTTATGAAAGGGATTTCCTTGAATAACAGGAGATGACAAAAAATAGAAAGGAAAAAATCCCCACCACTCTCAACCCATTCATTTATGAACTGAGGAAAAAGTAATTCAAAACATCCTTCAAAGATCCACTCCTGTTCTCCAAATGAGGCTTTGTGAAGAGGAGATTATAGGTATGACCTTGAAAGTCCTGGATTATAGCCCACTTTGAAGGATATTTGGACCTTGCTGGACACATTTGCGTAGTACTTTCTCCAAGAAATCATTATAAAGTTCTTTGTGTAAAGGGCATTGGAGTATATAGAACTGTAACTGTTTGTACCTTGTTTAATACATGATTAAATAATTGTATATCTGTTTTTAAGTCCTTAAGAATTATGCAACTAATAATATGGAATGTATATTTTATATATTAAATTATCTTAAATGTTGAAATATTTCTTAGACTCATTTAATAATATGCCCCTGTTAATTAGATCATAAATATAATGTTTTAGATTCTTTTAAACTCTTCAAATCTTTTAAACCACAAAACATGGGTAAATTATCTCTATGATGAAAAATTTGTTATATCATGTTTAAACATATTATAAAATTCTTGATATAAGATGTTTGATTGTTTTTCAATCTTTTGATTCTAATTTTATATTTTTCTAGTGCTTCATTATTTGACTAGGCCAGAAAGAAGAAGAATACAAGCTTAGACCAGAAGAGGGTTCAAGTTCTGAATTATTGACAGTCTGGAATTTATTGAGATTCAGGTTCTGGTTCTTAGCTCCAAAGTGATTCACACCCTAGCCAGAGTCTTCACAAATGCCCTTCTCCTACAGGCAATTAATAGCATCCAGGAATTTAATATATCCAACACTTTGAATTAATATTATGACTCTGCATGCTGCAATGTGTGTGTTCACATGAGCATCCTTGTTTAATATTATTTGTTACTGGGAATGTTGCATGCATGGATACATATACAAGTTTTTGTTTGCTTTAATCATTTTACCTTATTGGATATCTGAGGGATTCCATCTCCTGAGACATGGGGAATTGAATCTGTATGATTGACTCTCCTTTATAGTATATTTGGCTTTAGAAAACCCACGTATAGCAAATCCTTACTAAGTACAGTTAACTGTAAAAAATAAATGCTTCTCATTATAGTCACCCTTTCACTATTATTTTATAATTGCTTTTGAATATACATGGTTTACTCCAACTAATTAAACAGAAATTCTTTTTAATACTCAATTTGTTACAATTTGTCCAGTAGATACAACAGTAGTAAACATATTTTCCCCTAAGACTCTTTGATTTTAGGAAACAAGATATCTAAGACCCACGTCGATGTTCTTTTTCCAAAAGATTATGATATTAGGTATTTCCCAAGGAGTCCTGCTTTCCTTTAATATATTGAAAAACAAGATCAGGTTGTAAGACCACCCATGTCTGCCTAAGGATGAAATCATTACCCAGCCACATTAGGGACAGAACAGGAAATGATGTATATTTTAAGGTGATGGATTAACTTCACCTTGCCATTGAATAAATCTGATTTTGTTAGAACAAATTTTATTTAATTATTTATTTATTTTTTTATTTGGCTATTTATTCATTTGAGAAGTTGTGAGTTTACAAAGCAATCATGCATACCATACAAGATACCCATACATTGCTTCACCAGCACCACTTTACATTGATTGTTGTGATGCATTTGTTGCAATTGTTGAAAGAACATCATCATAATATTACTATCTATACTCCATAGCTTGTATAGTAACCTGTACTCTAAACTCTAACTCCATAAGTTTATTCATTGTATTTAGTTCATATTAGTGAGAGCATATAATATTTGTCCTTTTATGTCTGATGTTCATCGGTTGATGGGCACTTAGATTGTTTCTATCAGTTAACAATTGTGAATAATGCTTCAATGAACATTGGTGTACCAATGTTTCTTCATGCCCTTGCTTTCACTTCTTCTGAATATATTCCTAGTAGCTGGATTGCTGGGTCTTATAGCAGTTCTATGTTTATCTTCCTGAGGAACTGTCAAACTCTCCTCCACAGATGATGCACCATTTTAAACTCCCACCAACAGTGAAGGAGTGTTCCAATTACTCAGCATTCTCTCCAGCACTTGTAATTCCTTTATATATATATATA
>JAQZBX010100172.1:0-11395 GCA_029593785.1 Cabassous unicinctus
TTTATTTATTTATTTATTTATCCCCCCCTTGCTGCCCGTGTCTTATTGTGTCCATTCGCCACGCGCTTCCTCCGCATCCGCCTATCTCCCCCCTGCTGTGAGGTCCCGCTGCACCAGCCCACCGCGCCGCGTGGGCCGGCCTGCTCTCACAAGGAGGCCCCGGGAAGCAAACCCGGGGCCTCCCATATGACAAACGGGAGCTCCATCCATTGAGCCACACCTGCTTCCCCCTATAAGTATTCTTGAACTTTATTCTGGGACAAGCGAAGTTACTTGGAAAGAATATAGTAATTTTCGGTCTAACTTTTAAGATCTGTCAGGTGGGACCAAAGCAAAACTTAGTCTAGGTCTAATTATTCCCCTTTACTGATAAAAGGTCCTTCTTTTTACTCTACTCAGTGTTCTGTGGATTATGAGGTTTTCCAGCCTGGCTGGTAGGAATAAGTACTATTTCTTGTCTTGTGTGAGCTTCCTGTACTCTTCCCTTAAAAACTTTTGGTTGGTTTTACCCAGCCATGGGTAGTTTTCTTATATGGATGAACTGATCAGTATTCAGCTAATATTCAGAGGGACTCTGAAGATTTTGGGATTTCTGTCTCTGGGCAAATCTCTTCTCTATGGTATTCTGTCCTGCAAACAATAATTGCCCTGGTCTCTTTGAAATATCATAATTTAAATATTTTTTAAAAATACTTAAAGCAAAGTATAAAATAAACAAATACCTTAGAATCTTCTCTCTCTTTCTTTCATTCTCTTGGAGATTTCATTTTTTGAGCACTGTATATCTATTTTTTTTAAACCACCTATGTGCAAATTTAGTGTTTGTACTGAATAGTACAATTCTTTCAGAAACACTTAATATTTAGCACCATCATATAGATTTTGTAAGAAACCATATCTTCCTCTATAGGTCTCAAGTAATCCATCTAAAACCTTTTAAAATAGTAGCTTGTTACCAGAGGAATAAGAACATTTGAAAATGAACGGAGAATAAATGTCTTATAATACTCAGAATATCCAAACAAATATATCATGGTAACAAGATTAGTACATAAAATCTGCAGAGGTCTTCCACATTCTCTAATGGAGCAGCAACAGTCCCCCAAGTGCAGGGGCAATGACTGGTGAAGGAGGATGATCCATTGATGGGCACTTGATATTGATGACTATGCTTATGAACCTTTGCTCTTGAAATTGAAACTTAGCCTAGTGTTGTGGGGTGTCTAAGAGTTGCCTCCTGAGAGCCTCCTTGTTGCTCAAATGTGGACTTTCTCTAAGCCAAACTCAACATATAAATGCACTACCATCCCGCCAGCATGGGACATGACTCCCAGGGATGAGCCTCCCTGGCACTGAGGGATTACTGCCAAGCACCAACTATCAATGCAACTGGAAAAAGACCTCGAATAAAATGGAGAAAAGGTTAAGACAAATGAATTTTATATGACTAAGAGACTTCAAAGTGAGTCGGGAGGTCATTCCAGAGGTAACGCTTATGCACATCCCAGCAGGATCTCATAGACTGCCAAAGTGGATACTACCCAAAATAGTGGGGCTCCTGAAGGCTCTGGAGACACCCAGGTCCCATGGTCAGGGCAGATAATGCCAGAGTTTGATGCCTTGCCAGTGGATCTTACTTTAGAGTTTGTGCTCCTGAGAGTGACAGAGATGGACTCAATTATGGCTTCTCTACACATGGCTCATCTGTCCCTTCTATTTAAACCTATACTTGGTGCTGGAATTTGTAGGTATATGTCCAAGAGACTGGAGTCTTTGGAATGTCCATGTGCCAGCTGGGCCCAGAACCTCAGTGGAGTTGCAACAGCTACTCTCCAGTTCATTGGACTCACCCAGGACAACTAACAAGGAAGTGAGGATTGACAACCACCATACCAAGGAAACAAGAAAGCTGACAACTGCAAGCAAGAGAGTCTCATCCATCAGCTGTATGGGATCAAAGCCTCCTCTCAATTAGACTTGGAGTGGGCATCACCATCCCAGCATCTTCAGAATCAGGGAATGAACTATGGACTGGAATGGACTTACTAGTGTTCTACTCTAGACATATTGTGATTCTAACATTGGAAGAAATTACTACATTGATGTGGAGGCAGTGACCACTGGAGGCTCTGGGAGCATGGAGAGGGAAAAACAGTTGTAATATGGGGGCTTTTTTGGGACTTGGAAATCATCCTGAATGACATTGCAATGACAGATATAGGCCATTTTATATCATCCCATAACATGCAGAACCGTGTGGGAGAGAGTGTAGACTACAAAGTGAACTATGGTCCATGCCCAGTGGTAAAGCCCCAGGATGTGTTTATTAATTGCAGTGAATATGCCACATTGATGAAGAATGTTTATGTGGGAGGGTGTGGGAGGTGTGGGGAGTGGAGCATATGGGAATCCCTATTTTTTGTGTGTGTAACATTTATGTAATCTTAGTATCTTTAAAAATATATATTATTAAAAAAATCAGGTAACTTCAGTTCAAAAACTTATTTACAAATACCTCTAATTAATACAGTGATGAGGTTGTGATGCCTCTAAAATAATGAATAGCTACCTTGTATGAGAGAATATTATGAAATGAAATTTAAAGCTAACAAAAATGAAATCCAATGCAAAGTGAAGTCAAAAGGCATCAGAATCTGCTCATTTGGAAGCCCACGGTGCAAATATCATACGATTTGGTTTCTAAGTCACTACCTATAGCTTCTTGATTCAGCTCTAGACCTTAATTCCTAGAATTATAGTGTTTCATTGGAATCTCACTGCTACTTCATATTACCTATGTTTAACATATAACTAAAATCCTTCCTACCTCCCTCCCTCCCATTTTTTCTTCCTTCATTCAACTTATGCTTATTGCTATTCTATTATGTGCTCAGAATATCAAGATAAAAGACACTATCTTTTTGTTGAAGGAGAAGGAAGATAGGCATATAGAAAAGCAAATATAGCATGATAAATTGGATAAAACTGCCAATATGAAAGTTATTCTTCATATGTCTCCAGTCCTCCTATGTCCATTCTTCTCCCTGTTCCATAGAAAGGAGACAGACTCCTGAGGACTACACCTTACAGATTCCCTTGCCAACTGATTTCAAGTTAGTTTGGGTTAATCAGAAATGGCATAAGTGCATGTCTATGGCAGTAGCTGAGTCCTACCATGACAAAATCTCTCCTGCTCCACAGCTCCAGTTCTCACTGGATTCTGGTAACACTCCCTTTTTCTCTTGCCCCTTCATTCCTAGAGTTGGTAGTGGCTTTTCATCATTTCTAGTCTCTGGATGCATTAACATCCTTTGCTTGTTCCTTTATAAATAGTTTCTTTGTTTGAACCATCTGGAGTTTTTTTATTTGAATCATCTCAGCTTTCTGCTGAGATTCTGCCTAATATAAAATGCTGGAGAAGCATAAGAGAAAGGGTCATTAATTTATCTGGGGAAGTTAGGGGAGGAGTGTATTTTCAAATGATACATAAAAGATGAGTGAGTATTTTCCAGGCACACTGGAAGGAAAAGAGCATTACAAATAGAGACAACAGACAAAGGCACAAGGTGTGAGAGAGCATGACATGATCATAACATTAATTATAAATAATTCAATAAGTCTGGTCATGAAATTCAAGGCACTGGTCACCAAGATTCAAATCTCTTAAGATCATTTTGCTGATTCACTGTGAAATAATATGAAAATATTATTTATCAAATCTGGTAATATGTTCTTCTGTTTAAAGGTAATGATAACAAAACTACCATTTATTTGCCACCAATTATATATCATAAGCTTTTCTAGATACTTTATGTCATGTAACAGCTATGTAGTATGCTGAGAGAGCCAGGTCCAGGGTAGAGGAGGTGAACAACTCTTTCAAAGAAATACACAAACATAATATTGTAAATGGAATGTCCATATGATCTGATAAAAATAATGGAAAAATCAGACCAGTTGTCAAAGTAAAAATGTTAGATAATATAGTGAAACAGTAGACTCTGAATATTGGAGTGGACCTTAGTGTTCATCTGGTGCCTTGAACCCTCTTTACCATCTCCTTGCCATTTGGATGTTCCTAAGATATAATCAAACCCAGTAATGGAAAATTAACCTCTTGAAGCTGCTTTACCCTACCTTTGAAAGATTTGACAATAAGCTCTTCAAGTTAAGTTGAAACATAGCTCCTCATTCTGCCAATCATTTTGTGTTAATCTAATATTATCCATGCCTCTAGAAAAATATTTCTAAGAAAAATGAAAAAAATATAGAGTATATTCCCTATTTAAGAAGTCCTTTAGTAAGTAAATCAGTTTATTTTTATTTAATACAAAGCTTTCCAAATACATTTGACCACAAAATATTTCATTATTCTTATTGTTATTATATCACTTATGTGGCAGTTTGTAGCTTTTGTTGACCCCAGAAAATCATGTCCTTAGGGCTAATTCATTCCTGTGCATGTAAACCTATTGTAGGTGGGAACTTTCGATTAAATTACTTCAGTCTGTGGTATTTGATTAGATTAAGTGACCCAGGGTAGGTCTTAATCCTTTGACTGTAGTCATTTATAAATGGAGGAACAACAACCTCAGATAAAGAAAAAATCCACAGAGACAGAGAGAAGCCTCCAGAAATTGAAATAATGAAACCAGGAAAGAGAAAAGCCACAGTTGGAGTGGCCCAAAGCTGAAAGCAATGAGGCTCAGAGAAAAGGGGAAATATGAAGACCCCTGCCATGTGCCTGATCGCAAACAGTTGCAGCTTGGGAAGAAATGATCTCCTGATGAGGCCTTGATTTGGACACTTTTCACAGCCTCAGAACCATAAGTTTTTAACCTAATAAATCCCCATCTTAAAAGCCAGCCCATTTCTGGTATATTGCCTTGGCAGCATTTAGCAAACTAAAACAACTTATTAACAACCTGTGGACTAGTTGTTTTTGCCTAAGTCCTCTAGAAAGCAGAGCCTGATGTAAGGGTAAAAGTGAGGATATTATATTTGGATGCCGCAATCCCACGATAGAGGGAGTCAAAAAGGAAATAAATGCTCAGCAGTTGTCCTCACTCAAAGTGGGGTGGTTCACACAAGGGAAAAAGGAGGGGACATTTCTCTGCCAAACTCTCCTACACATCCTTTTACCTTAGATCAGAGATTACCCCAGGCAGCACTAACTCCCCTGTTTCTTCACATTGCCACAGCTGGCCTTCAGTGGCCACTTGGGAAGCCAGATTTCAAGCCCCACATTTAAGGGCTAAAGTGGGGAGCAACTACTCAAGGCCAGGCTCAGCCTGAGGGGTGTGAGGGTTATTCAGACCCCAGGATTCAACCCAGACTTCAGCTAGCTCAAGTAGCTTAGCAAGGTGGTAACAAATGTGGTCTGGAGCTGAGTGGCACTTCCCAGAGGAGGGAGGCAGTTGAGTGAATTCAACGAGGAACACAAGGCTGCCTTAGCACCACCCAGGATTTTAATCCTCCTTTTACATGCTCGTCCTTTAAAAAATAGCAGGCTTATGACCACTCTGAGGATATTTTTCAGTTACTATTCTCAATTCCAAAAACTGAATCCTTTTGCTTCTCTTTTGGATGTGCTTCTATTTATTTCTAGTGCTCTTAAAAATGATACTCTGACCTCAAACCATGCCCTTGGTGTCTAATTGTTCAAAATTCTGGATAAAGAAATACTTCAGTCCTCACAGACAGAGACTGCTTTGCCTTTCATGGCAGCCACATCACACTCTGCCAAGACAAAGCCTCTCACTTGTCTCTTCTTTTACACTGCTGCTTACCCATCCTACAATGAAAAAGCTGAGATTTTCCATTTCCCAAAGTAGCACTTGAAATTTAACTTTTAAAAATGTACTCGAGTTATATTGACCCCATTGCTTCAATCCATTGGTTTAACCCAGTATATTTAATATATTCCTTTGGATTTAGGTAGCTATCCATTTCTTCATTTTCTAATGTGTCACCTGAAATCTTCCTTTAGGCATACAATAATCCTCAAGTACAGGAATCCCCAAATACTTGAATTCTCACCATCCTAATAAAAAAGAAAGAATTAATTTAAAATAAATAAATAATTAAAAGTATATGTGTGTGTATGAATAGTGTATATATATTACTATGTGAGTATTATTTCATTATTACATTAAGAAACCCTCAAAGGTTTCTAAATATTTATTATGATCTTTAGCGAAATTTTATAAAATATTGGAATGAGTTTCCTGCGATTCTAAGCATCAGGGAAAAAAAAGACTTACTTTATGGTTTATATTCTTAGATTTCATCGTTGATTGCTATTACTTTAAACTATCATTAACTAATATCTAAAGTTAAGGTTCAATAGATTATTGAAGATAGTAGATGAAATCTATATTTCAAATAGTCTTCATAATATTTTTTTAAAAATTAACTTCAATGTATTTTGGGATCTGATTAGATTATCAATATGTTTTCCCCTTATAATATGCCTGATAAAGACCTGGTCCTACTGTAGGAGAAAGTTCATGCTACCATTTTGTTGTTCACCTGTATTTTCATTATTAGTATTCTCTTCAATTTTTAAAATTTTTACAGGTATCTTCTTTAAGCTAGTTACCCATTTTGTGAGAATTGTTAATTTATTTAAAACTAGATAATAAAATCATTACATGTACTTAACAGTGCACATACCAGCTCAATACATCGCAATACCCTGAAAGCAAATGAGAGCATGAGGGTGATGCTATAAACCTCTCAGCATTGTATAGGAACCTTGTATACCGTGGGTGGCAAACGACTGCCTCACATACATTCCTAATAAAGTTGTCATTTTTGAGCCCCATATTAATTGTGAGTAAAGCTTAGTGTCTTCATTGTTTTCAGTATAAAAATGAATACAAATAGAAGTTCTAACATTTTCTTTGCACGTGCAGTGCACATCTAACGTTGAAGACCACTTCTCTAAACTATACCCTATTTACATGGTCAATTGGGGCATATGACTTTGAACAAGTCATTTACCTCTTTGGGTGTCTCGTGTTTCCTTATAAAAATGAAGAGAGTTACCTCTGTTGTTTTGGATCCCTTTTACCTGTTTCTTACCTCCTTCAAGGCCTCATGATAAGGAGTAGAACAGGGAGCTAACTGGAGATCAAAATAGCTTATTTCAGGATGTCTGTTAAAAATTGGATGGAGGATATGGCTGATAACTGAGGCCTAAGTGACCATCTCCTTCTCTTCCCTGCTCCCCTGAATCTAGACCTCAGCAGCCAGCATGGGTAAGGTCTGCAAGAAGGTTGTGCAAAGCAGCCTCAGGGTATAAATGCTGTGTCTGCTGCTTGGAAATCTGTCTGATAGATAGTGGCAGTGACACTCACTGGTTGCTGCCCCAGGGCAAGATGCCAGAGAACTCAAGAGAACACAATGGATTCTGGAATGTGCCCTGTTACTGCAAGGGGAGAGGGACCCAAGGAAGAGCTCACATCCTTCTCACTCATCTCTAAGAAGCAAGCAGCTCAAGAGAGAGGAGTAGAACTTCTCTCTCACTGGTGAAGTGCGACAGTGTGGGTTGCATGGGATGTGACCCACTGGCTGCCAGGCTCCCAACAGTCATATCAGCTCTTCTTCCTCTCCAGGAGAAGAGAGAATAAAACTAGAAATGTTCCTTTCGATAGTCCCCAAACTAGGAGAGAATTTGAAAGTCACCTTCTGTGGTGTAAAGATGGGGAATATGGATTTCTCCCTGAAAAAACCTACCTAGCAGGATTGGTAACATGATTAAATGACACATTAAACAGGAACATACACATAGTAGGAGTTCTATAAATATTAGTTTTTAAAATAATAATAGTCGTTGCACAATATTTTCTGAACTCTGATGGGAAGATGATGCCAATAATTACTAATAATGACTTATTTTCCAACAAGTACTTTAGTCACTGCTTATATATTATTGCTATCATTAAGTACCTAACAAGGTTTCCTGGCATAGAACAATGCATTGCCTTGAATTGAAAATAGGCAGTAATTCAATAAAAAAATTTATAGGCAGTGTAGAACCCCTTAAATTGAATTAGATTCTTAAATATAGTACTTATAGTTCCCTTGATGTAAGCTTTTTTAAAGCATTAGGGGAATCAAACAAACAAGGTCTATATTTTTGCATAGGGTGTTTTATGTTCAATGCTGCAATATTTATGTTTGGTACTATTCACTCCATAGGAAAATATAGGCTGTGTGTCTTTTATTTGCTTGATAGTTCAGCCTCACTGATACACAAGGGCTTACTACACCCACAGATTTTGTCACAATACTTATATTCTGAAAAGGGATTTTTACCATTCAAAAGCAAGCCAAGTCTAATTTTGTAATTGTTAGATACTGGAAGAGGTTATTATTTAGTATGTGTGAAGTACCTAGAAGATCTATCATCAGTGAATATGACATAACATAATCTATTTTACACAGTAAAATGGCTTGCCAGGATCTGTTTCATTTCCAAATGATGACAAATTTAAAGTCTTATTTTTCTCTGCTTTCTTAACCAGTTATTAAATTTACTATCAAAGCAATCAGCAAATAAGTCAGTTCTCTTAGACCTATTTAGAGCAAATGGATTCGGACTTCATCATTTCAATTAATGTTTTGCACATGGACCAACTGTATGAGCAAAACATTAATTGAGGAATTCTAATGGGTCAGGTCTTAAAATAACAATAGCTATTATCAACTAGGCAACATTCAGACTTTCAAGGTTATGTAACATACCAATTGGTTTTTCAGAAATAAGAAAAAACAAGCTTTTTATCTTGATTTTGGTTGGAAGGATACAATAAGATCAGTTGGGAAGATGGGGATGGTAAAGAGACTATTGTATGGAGGAAGATCTAGTGATACAAATGTGTGGTCTGAGCAATGAAGCAGGGTAATTGGTGACTACATAAAATTTGAAACATCCCAAACAAAAAAACCCTACATTAGAGATTTTCATTGTTTTTTCCTCCAGACTGAAAGCATTTTCTCTATCTATAGAACATGCTGATGGTCATAGCAGCATTATTCACAATTGCCAAAGCCCTACTGTTAATCAAGCAATGAATGGATAAACAAAACGTGATACACGCACACAATGGAATATTATTCAGCTGTAAAAAGGAATGGAGTTTTGATACATGGATAAACTTTGAAGACATTGTGCTGAGTAAAATGAGAGACACAGAAGGGCAAATATTGTATGATCTCACTGATATGAAATAATTAAAATAAGCAAACTCATAGAGTCAGAATCTAGAATATAGGTTACCAGGGGATGGCGTAGGAGTAGGGAATAGGGAGTTAAGTCTTAAGTGTATAGAGTTTCTATTTGAGATGATGGAAAAGTTTTGGTAATGGATGGCAGTGCTGGTAGCACAACATTTAGAACATAATTAACAGCACTGAGTTATATATTTGAAAGTGGCTAAAAAGGGAAATATTAGATTGTATATATGGTACTAGAAAAATATTTTTAAAAAATCCATTGAACTGCACTACACAGTTAACCCTAAGTTATGCCATAGACTATAGTTAATAGTACAATAATAAAAATGGGCTTTCATCAATTGTAACAAATGTACACACCAATGCAAGGTGTTAATAATGGGTTGGTATATGAAAATCCTGTGTTTTATGCTTGATTGTTCTGTAAACCCGCAACTTCTCTAATAAAAAAACAAGAGACAAAACCAAGTGCTAGTGAGGATGTGGAGCAGTTGCAACTGCCTTTGGAAGTGCAAAATGATACAGAAACTTTGGGAAAATGTCTGGCAGTTTCTTATAAATCTGAACATACACCAACCATATATGACCCAGCAATTCCAATCCTAGGCATTTGCCCAAAAGAACTGGCCAGAATTGTTAATAGCAGATATATTCATAATAACCTAAAATTGGAAACAATCCAGATGTCCATCACCAAGGGAATGGATAAACTGATGTACCTATGCAAAGGAACACTATTAATGAAAAATAAATAAATAGAAGATGTATTAGTTAGCCAAAGGGGTGCTGATGCAAAATACCAGAAATCTGTTGGCTTTTATAAAGGGTATTTATTTGGGGTAGAAGCTTACAGTCACAAGGTCCTAAAGAGTCCAACTCAAGGTGCCATAAGAGGTACTTTCTCGCCCAAAGTCATTGGCCACGTGTTGGAGCAAGATGGCAGGCGATGTCTGTGATGATCCAGCCTTCCTCTTCCTCTTAAGGCTTCATGTTCCCAGCTCCTTCCAATCTCAGCTATAGGCTGGTATAAGGTTTGGCTCTCTCCAGGCTCAGCTGCAGCTGTAGGCTATTAGGTTCGTCTCTCGTCCTAGGGCCTCTGCTGTGTCTACAGAGCCATCTCTATTCCTCTGTGTTCTGTGTGTTTACTTCCAAGGCCCCAGGATCAAAACTCCAACCTCCCTTCTCTGCGGTCAGGCTTCTCTGTGAGTCCCCGCCCATCAAGGGGCAGGGACTCAACATCCTACTGATGTGGCTCAATCAAAGCCCCAGTTATTATTTAGTTAAGTTAAAGTGAAACCTCTGAATCCAATATAATCTAATATGCCCAGAGGAATAAATCAGTTTACAAACATAATCCAATATCTATTTTTTGGAATTCATAAACAATATCAAACTGCTACAGAGGACATTTAAAATAAAGACAGAATTGACACAATAAAAATACCTATTACTTGTTGAGTACCTACTGTGTGTCAGGTGCTTTACACATCCACCCAAATGCTTTTATATGTAAAGAAATTGAAGCTCAGAGACATTAAATAAATTGAGCAAGATCACACACCTCATAGATCATGGTGTAGGGACTCAAAATCTAAACTATTTAGATTCCGGTCTACTACTATGCGCCACAATATTTGTATAGGGAGGAACTACACTAATTTCAGTTCAATCATGCTTATTCAGAAACACGAGTTTATGACTATAAATACTTCTGTGATTCAGAAAGGCAACCATTCTTCCACTTTTTCAATCTATCAAGTTGACTGCTTCAGAATAAAACTGCTAAAGAAGGTGTTGTGTACTGATACCAACTTCTGCAAAAGAAAAGGAATTAACATTTATTGTGTCAGGTCTTGTGTGGGCAAATTTTCTTTCTTGATCTTAAAAAAAAAAAACACAACTTCTTGGGAGTAGATATTATCCATTTTACAGATGTGGAGTTAAAGACTCACAGAGAACAAATCATTTGCCAAAGCCACAGAGAATGTTGGTAGCCAAGCTCTCTGGAAGACCCAACAGGGCTATCATAGGTGCTCTAGACTAACCATAGGGATACCAACAAAGAAACTAAGTTTCCTAAATTTAATTTGCTTATGGGTAGTCCTTTTGATGACCCAGTTTGTGGTCCATTCTTTTTTTTTTTTTTTTTTTA
>JAQZBX010100173.1:0-11276 GCA_029593785.1 Cabassous unicinctus
CCTCACAAGGAGGCCTCGGGATGCGAACCCGGGCCTCCCATATGGTAAACGGGGGCTCTATCCACTGAGCCACACCCGCTTCCCATAACAGGAGCTGAGCTTTAGAAAGCAGGGAGACGTGGCCTTGCCCTTGAGGGCTCCCTCTCCTCTGACCTCCCTGACACCTTCCAGCCTTCCGGTTAAGGACTTCACTGGTCGTGTCTTCTCTTAGATTGTTACTTACCTTTCCTCGTCTTGGTCTCTCCCCCGCCACTCCTTGAATAACCACACAAATCAGTGTTAAGATCACAGACGTCTGGACCCAGGAGGCTTGGGTTCAAACTCTGGCTCTGCCCCTTCTGGCTGGGTGACCTTGGATGACTTACTTAGCCTCTCTGTGCCTTGGTTTCCACACATGTACAATAAGGATAATAATAGTATTGGCCTCATAGGACTGCCTTGAGGATTAAAAGAGTAAAAATTATGAAGCTTTTGGAACAGTGTCTGCCCCAAGTCAGCCCCATATACAGATTCATTTTTAAATGAATAAGGGGTATGTAGGTAGAGCACGCATTTCCCTCCCACGGATCTCAAACTCAAATGCCTAGAGACGTCAGACAAAAAGACAAATGAGCAGAGTGAGCTGGTGAGGATCGCAGCAAACTGGAGTCCCCAACCCTGCCTGAAGGGGGCAGCAGCTTTCTGCTCTGCAGGAACGGAGCCCAAGGGTCCTCGATGTGTGTTTTTTTCAAGAGACGCTAGAAATCTTATTTGTTTGTTAGTCTGTCTGACTCTTTTTAATATGAAATCTTGTAACTTTTAAATACTGGCAGCTAATTTAGGAAAAAATTAAATGAACACATTGCACGCCAGACAAAACACATATATAGGCTAGATAAAACCCATCTGCAATCCAGTCTTACACAATTTTTCCCCAACAATTAGATGGTAAACACCATAAAGGCTGAAGCCCTGTTGTTCTTGCCTCCCCAGAGCCTAGCACAATGCCGGGCTCAGAACCAATGAATTGCGTGCACTTGACAAGGAAGATGAGAGATACTGACATTTACTGAGTGCCAACTATGTAACAAGCACCAAACTAGGCTCTTAATGAATTGTGTGACTGCCACTTAAACACTCTCATGATGGATGTACTACCAGCTCTTCTTTCCAGGTGTTGAAACAGACAGAGAGGGGTTACGATGGTTGCCCACTATCACATAGCAGGTAAGTGGTAGATGGCTCCCAGATCTGCCAGACTCCAGTGGCTACAGCTCTCACTCCAATTTGCTTTGGGATGGAAGGATGATGGATGGATAATAGATAGATGGATGGGTGGATGGATGGACAAACAGATGGTTGGATGGATGGATGGATGGATCAATGATGTATGAATAAGTAGATGGATGAATGGATGGTAGATGGATCAATAGGTGATAGACAAATAATGACTGGCTAGCTAGCTGAATAGACAATAGATGGCTGAATGGATAGGTGGATGGATGGATGGTGGTTGTATGGTCAGATAGATGGATGATGAATGGATCTGAAGAGCACTTGCCTTGCTTTTTTCCTTTCCCCACTTCCCACCCCTGCAGAGGTCCCTGATGTCTCCATTAAGCAGCTAACTGAAGTGTGAAACAAGGCTAGTTTCAGTTAACAATAATGCCAGTTTGAACTGGGGGTGGGTGGGAGTCTTTCCCCTTCACACCTTGGCCAGGTACAATGTCATTAGTCTCATCCCAGAGCCATCTGCACATCCGGCTGCAAAATCCACATTTCCCAAACCCACCCCATGAGCATCAAGAGGAGCTGCCTCCCTCCTTTCTCCCCTCTCTCCCCATGGTAAAGGAGCCCCTGGAGGAACCAGGTGACTCATACTCCATGGCTGTTTTGACAACAGAGAGAAATAGTACATGTACACCTCCTAGTGCAGAGCCCAGCAGAGTAGATGCTCATTAAACTTCAGTTTCCTTCTGCCCCCATACTTGGCCTTTCCCCAGAGTGTTATTTCAGGGACAGGCTTACCCACCGGTGGAACAAGACTGTTCCCTTTGATAAACTGAGCATTCATGAACTCTCTGCACCAGGCTAAGTACCCCTTTTGGTTCCCAGGTACTTCTAATCTCACAACATGTGCAGTGGAGAACAAGGCTAACTTTCAGGCTGGGCCAAGCAGCACGCTTGTGCTTCTCTAAGTGCCCATTCACTGTCGAGTGTTGGTTCCAACCTTATATGATCAGGATTGGTATTTATCCCCTGCACAGGTGCCTGGACCAGGAGTTTGGTTGGCCTCCAAGTGAAAGGGGCGTTTTGTTTTCCCTCAAGCCCGCCCACACCACAGGGTCTGCCTCTGCTCTTCATGTGTCCCAGTGAAAACCAGGGTCTTCTCCAGTTAATACGGTAATTATAGCTACCAACAGGGCAAGCAAGCCTTTCCCACAGCCTCTGAAAGGAAAATATCAGACCTAGACCATAAAAACCAGACCTAAGGGCAGCAAGTCCGTTCACGTCTGGCTTTGACCTTGGTGAGACCCTGGGTGAAGCACCTTACTTCTGTGGGCTCGGCCTCCTCATCTGTATAATGGGTCACCATGACCTGACGGTTGCTGAGGCTGCACTAATGCCTGAAGGCCTTTGTGTTTGTGCAGGCATTCAACACATAGTTCTCATCGTCTGCTGTGTGCTAAGTGGCCTGAATGATTTATCTCGTTTAATTCTTACACGTATCTTCTGAAGTAGGTACTATAATCTCCATCTGAAGAAATGATGTTTACAAAAGTGATAAATAGATGGCTAGATAGATGGATAAATGGATGGATAGAGGGATAGCTAGGTAGATGGATTAATAGACAGGTGGATGGATGGATGGATGGATGGATGGATGGATGGATGGATGGATGGATAGGTAGATGGATTGATATATAGAAGGGTAGATGGATAAATGGATGGATATAGATAGATAGATGGGTAGACAGATGGAGAGGCAGAATAATACAGCAAATGTGGCAAAATGTTAAAACTGATAGATCTGGGTATCTGAGGTATTATTTTTGCAGCTGTCCTGTAAGTTTAAAACTATTTCAAAATAAGAAGTTCAAGAAACACATACCCACACAAAGAAAAGAGAGAGAGAGAGATTGGGGGTGCTTAACGGAGGCCACGCCACCAGTGAGAAGCAGGGCAGAGCCCAGGCCCAGGTCTCTTAAACACCGAATCTGTGTGAGGTCTAGAGAGGTCGGGGTGCTGTGTACTGTGCCCTCTGGTGTGCTGGGGTCAGAGCTGGGGTGCCCCAGGGGCGGCCAGGTGAGGAACTAAGGCTCAGAGTGGTGGTGACTCACCAGAACCACAACCCGTGCTCGAGAGCCCCCAAGGTCGGAACCAGGGTTTGTCACCGGTGACATCCAAGGTCTCATCTAAAGCTTTCACCTTTGTAAAAGAAACTCCCGAGGTTCCTGGAGCAAAGTCACCCAAAGTGAGGGAGGGGACAGGCGGGAGGCCCCAGACAGCACCGTGGAGAACAGAGTCACCCAGCGGGAAAGGTGCCCGTTTTGCCATCTTATCCCAGCCTTGCTGACTATGCCAAGGAAGAAGGCTCCTCTCTAACCCCGACCCGTCCCCTTTTGCACACCAAGAGAAAGCAGACCCCAGGGCCACGTCTTCCAGCAGACGACAGTATACAGCGAGGACAATAGCCTGTGGTTTTCCCTCTGTTTATTTTTGAAATGACTTTCTATGGATAGCAAGGAGTATGGCTTTTGTTTACAGTAGGGATACACAAGGATACAGTAGGGCTGTATATATAGACAGACAGACATATACAGTTTCCTTTTCAAATAAATCAGTTGACGTACAAAAGAGATCACGTTAAGGAAAATTATTAACACTTAGGATTTAAAGAAAATTGCTACAGGAACAATAGACCAGGTGCTGGGCAGGCTCCTGCAGGCGTCTGGGTGACGGAGTCCTGTTCCAGTTCGAGGGCCTGGGGCATCGGAGGGGGCACACACAGCTAGGCTCACGGCTGCGCCCTGCCTGCCCGCGGGGTGCCGTCGGGCTCTGAGCTCAATGGCACCCCTCAGGGATGCATCTCCAGCACCTGGGCCACCAAACAAGCATGTGGTGGAGGCCTGGGGGACACTTGAGCTTCCTGGCCCTCCGTCTTCTCTTCCCAGCTGAGGACTCCACCCCAGGACTGAGACGCATGGACACTGCCACCTCTGCCCACGAGCTCGCTGCTGGCCCCTCTGCCCCTGGTTGTGTGCAGGCCGCGCTGACTTCCACCTGCGTGAGGAAGACGCCCTCTCGGTCTGTGTCTGGTCTCTCCTTGAGCTGCGCCCGCCGTTTATTTGATTTACTAAGCAGTTACAGAGTGTGCTTCCTATGTACTCCCTCTTCCCAGGCATTAACTCATTGAATCCTCCTAACAAGCCTACGGAGAGGTACTTTAGTATCCCCATTTTACAGATGGGGAAACTGAGGAAGCCTGATTAGGGCCATACTGCCAGAAAGCAGTGGATCTGGGATTTGAAGATTGTCTGTACCATGGTGAATGACTGAAGTGGACAGGGGGCCCAGGGTCCCCACCTTGTAAACCCATGGGGTTGGCGTCTGTGTGACCCCATTACAGTGCCCTCATCTGTTAATGTGTTGTGATGCTGCAGGGTCCGTGGTGGGGATACAAGCGACAGTGTGTGGGCAGGGCCTGGCACAGTGCATTACTCTGTCACCAAAACTTGCTTCTGTCCCTTTCCTCCTTCCTTGCCCCACTCTGACGGCACCCCCCGCCCTCTCATTTCACCTGTCCAGCCAAAGCACCCCAAAAGAAGCCGTGTCAGAAACAACTCTGGGATGGGAATTAAGTTTCCTAGTCTTTGACCTTACGCAGCCACTACTGCTGTGTGAGCTTGGTCAAAACGTTACCCTCTCTGGGCCTCAGTCTCTTCATCTGTTGTATTAATCAGTGTTCTCCAGAGAAACACAACCAACAGGATATATGATGATAGTGGCTCATGCAATAGTGGAGGCTGATGAGTCTGAATTCCATAGGACAGGCCAGAAGCTGGAAATTCCAGTAGGAGTGATGTTGAAATCCTGAGTCCCAATTCTTTCAGGTATCTGGGATCCTCAGCTTTTGGCTCTTAAAACTTCAGCTGATTGGATGAGGCCCACCCACATTATTGTACATAATCTCCTTTACTTACAGTCAGTGGATTGTAGATGGCGGGCTCCTCTCATTGAGGAAATACCTTCCCAGTCACAACTAGGCCAGGGTTTGACCCAGCAACTGGACACCCTGACCTAGCTAAGTTGACATGTGAAATTAAGCATCAGACCTAGAAACTGGTAGATGTTGTCCAGGATCAGGGGATAGAAAACTATGGCCCAAATCTGGCCCTCCACCTCTTTTTGTAAATAAAGTTTTATTGGAACACAGTCACGTCCATTCATTACATACTGCCTGTGGCTGTTTTAGAGCTACAATAGCAGAGCTGTGACAGCCATGCTATGCCTCACAAGCCTAATACATTTACTCTCTGGCCCTTTACTGCTTCCTGACTCCTGTCCTAGATATGGGCAGACTTGGCTTTGTTCATGCTATTAGCCCAGAGCCAGGAACGGTGCCTGGCCCCCAGGAGGCTTTCAGCAGATACTTGAATGAATGAATCTCTAAGGGCCCTACCAGCTATGATCGTCTCATGGCTTGTGGACCAAGGTCACCTCAAAGGCCTGTGACCTTCATGTTTCTCTCAGCAGATTCTTCAGGGCCAGTGACAATTGTGGTGTCAGAGCTCCCTCCAAAAACAGAATTTTCTGTTCAGCAGCAAGGAGAGCAGTGAGCCAACAATCTCCAGCCTGGGTGCCTCTGGATCCACCTCAGCTTTCAACGCGTAGCCGCGTTCTTCACGGGCTCTCCCCAGTCAATGGCTGAACTCAGAGGACCTGGACTCCCTGAATAAACGACCTTGGCCGAGACCCTGCTAGCTCTCCAGCATGGCCGAGGCTCTCCCTCCCGGCTCCTGCTTCCTCACCCTCTGCCTTTTCAAGGTGTGGCTGCCCTGCAAGCCTCTCACCCTCCTACCCTGTCTCACAGCTACTTTCTAGCAGACCTGAACTGCCCAGGGGCCATCTACTGTGTAGGGAGCACTGAACCCAGGAAGGGGGGGCACTCCTGTGCAGAAGTCGGGAATGCTGGACAGTCAGCCCCACCCTCAGCCCCCAGTCCTGGGCTCATGCTTTCCAATACTCGCAGGCTGGCGGAACTTTCCAGCTAGGCTGGGAGAGCCCCCAGCAGCACCCCTGCCCTGTGCAGAGGAGGAGACTGAGGCTCAGAGAGGGCAAGGTTTTGGGGGTTGAGGGGGGCCTGGGCGATGCCCTCCTGAGCTGGGAAGCAAGAAGAAGCAGGGGCCAGAATCAAGCCATTGTAGATATGGCAACACCCGCTTTATTGGAAAAGCTGATTGGACAGCGAGGCTCCGATCTGCGGCCAAATTCAGAGGCCTAAGGCTTCCCAGAGTTCTGTTTAACCTCTCAGCCACGGGCTGCGCCAGGCGACCGCAGGCCTCCCTCCCTCCCCAGGACGGGCTGGGTTGCACCCCCTCAGGTGCCATCCCAGTGCCATCGCTAAGCTATGCCTCCTCCCACGGAGAAACACACGTGAGGGGCTGGTGGAGGCCAGACTGTCAAGTCCTTGCCTTTCCATCCTGCAGAAGAGAGGGGCAACAGTCTCCCCTCGATGGCCACTCGAGAAGCGGGGAGTTGAGTGCCCCCTTTAATAAAGGACTTGTCTCAGATCACAGGGAGGCTGCCTGTGGCAGCGAAGGAGCTAGAAAGAAAAGAGAAGCCGACATTATTGAGCAGGACCTACAGCGAGGCCTGGCAGGAAACCGACGCAGGCGCCACCGCTGGAACCCGGGGAGCACGCAGTGAAGGGGTGAGTCAGCAGGCGTGGGCAGGGCAAGGGGTGCTGAGGCATCAGGCCTGGCCAAGAGGCGGCGTCACCACCCCAGGGCTGCAGCGGGGCGTGGAGAAGACGTATTCCTGGAGCCCAGGGACAGCTGGGACCAGCGGAGGGGCTGCCCCGGGGCAGCTGCGGTTCTAGAGGGGTGAGGGTCCTGCCCGAATGCCAGCCCTGAAGCAAGGAGGGAGGGGGAAGAACTACCAGCCTCTCTCTGCTGCCACCCCTGACCTCCTACTCGGGCTCCCACTGCTGAGCCAAACCGGCAGCCACAGGGCAAGGAATCCTGGGGGGAGTTAGGGCAACACTGGAACCTCAGCTTCACCGCCTCACCCTCACACCAGAGCACTTGAGGGGTCCGCAAGCACCCCGGGGTGCTGCCAGGCTGGGAAAAGTCTTGCTTTGCCTGACAGAAACAGTCCACGTTTTTGTAAATTCTCCCTGCATTGGTTCCAAGCGCTGCTGTATGTGCCAGTTCTGCAGTGACAGTGAAAGTCTCTCCCAATAGAACCCCAAAGACTGTCGGCTCTGCTTTCGGCTTCATTACCCACACGCACCCCTCATTGCACTTCTCCAGACGTGTGAAAGCATCTGTCCAGCATTTGGTTAGTGAAACACGCAGATGAAGGTATCGGCAGACAACTGAGAAACGCAGGAGACAGGAAGGGTGCAAGAAGGGGCCGCCCCATTATTAACTGAGCTGCTAGGAAATCCACCTGGAGGGGGGTACAGGGGTGAGAGCAGGAGGTGCACAGCTCTCCTGCTGTTCTGAAATGAATGAGCACCTAATGTGTGCCTAAAGTAAAATGTTCCACTGTAAGTGCCAGCACAGGGCCACACACTCAAACGCAGGATGGCAGAGTGACGAACGCCATCCCTGGCTCCGGGTAACAGGACCTGGGTTCAAATTCTGGTTTCTCTGCTCCTTAGCTGTGGGAGAGGGGACAAGTATCAGCCTTTCCAGTCTTGTTTTCTTCATTTGTATGACAAAGATTGTAAATAAGGATCAAGCTCACAAAATTGGTGCAAACTATTAAATGATATAATAGTTGGAAAACAGTTAACCTTGCAATTGGAGTATAAAAAGCATGCAATCAATACCTTGAGCTATTTTAATTAGCTGTGTGATCCTGGGCAACTTACTCAGCTTCTCTGTGCCTCAGTTTCCTTGTCTATAAAATGGGGATAAAATGGTGCCCACCTCATGAGGTTGGCTTGCAGGTTGCAGGGGATACTGCATGTGAAAGGCTGAGCACGGTGTGACCAGGACAGAGAGGCGCTCTCTAAATGCCGACTCTCTTACCAGCAATTGTCATCACCAGTTAAACTGATGTCTCGTCCCCTGCCCAACACTTACTCATCCTGCATGTGTCAGCTCCTCCAGGAAGCCCTCCAGGACCTTGCTCTGCATCTCAAAGCATCTGTCCAACTCTAGCCCTCTCTTTACTATTGTATAACCACCTCCCAGTCTGGTCTCTGCTACCTGCTTCCTCCCCACCCCCAGGATCTGGCACCTCTCCATTCTACCCTCCTAGCACTTATGCCAGGACCAATCCGCAATAGGCTTTTCCTCAGCATTGGTGGGATGAATGGACGTAAGCCGAATTTAATAAATGTTACTTGAAAGTGAACCTGAACACAGACGGTAAAGAAAATGAGAGAAATACAAGAAAGATACAGCCCTTGCTTCACAGGAGGTAAGATTCTTGGCAGAGAGATGCAAACCAAAATTTGCTGAGATATGTAGGCATGAGATAGATGTTATTCTCCCTGTTTTGTAGATTATAAAACTGAGGCTTAGGGAGGTTGAATAAGTTGCCCCAGATCACCCAGCAAGGTGGTGGCAGCGGCCTAAGCCCACGGCAGGCCCGTGACGGCTTCCCCGCTTCTAACTGGAGCACTGCCCAGCCCGCCAAGCCTCCGTGGGATCACCGTTTCTTCTCCTGCTTTTATTCTGTGGCTGCTCTTGAGCTCAGATCCATTTTTACAGGGTGTTTCCTTCTTCCTAGATCCAAGTTCCAGGGTCCAGCCGATCGCCAGGGCCACTACTCGGGACATGCCAAACTCTGAGAGGAAATGTCTGATGTCTCCCAAACTCTGCATTCAAAATCAAGGATTTTGCCACATTTCACACTGCGTCAGAAGCTGGGCAGTCCACATGGAACAAGATGGTCAGTGACCCTGCACGAAGCTCATACCTTACGTGGGGTGTGTATGCACACACGCATGAGACAGAGAGGAAGAAGGGGAGACAGTGGTAACAGGTAAACAGATAAACCGTTACCACTGGCAAGAAGTGAAAAGCAGGTGATTGACAATAGCAGGGGATGGATAGCTTGAAGCAGGTGGTCAGGGAAGACGCCTCAAAGGGGGCCTTGAAGCTGAGACCTTCTCCTCCTGGACTTGACATCAGACTTGCCCTCCTCCAGGTGCTCCTGCCCTGGTTTTCACACTCATCCCCAACCTGGGCGCACACTCATCTGCCAGGGACCTTGCTAAGCGGCCTGGGGTGTCCCTGGAGTCTGCACTCCTCACAAGCCCCTAGGTGTAACTGAGGCTGCTGGACCACAGGCCCGGCCGAGCAGCAGGTGCTGGGATCCCTCTCAGGGGCCCTTCGCCTCCCACTTCTTCCCTCCTACCACCCTCCCTCCAGACCGGGGTGGGGGAGAAGTGACAAATCTCCCTTCAATACCCCTGGTGCCCCCTCTGCTCTTGGACTTGAACATTTTTCCATCCTGTGTAAGGTGATGCAAAGGAAGATTCAAGCCCCTGCAAACCAGCCTCCTCCCCCCACACCCCACACTTCCAGCCTGACTGTCCCCCGACTCCTGCTATACAGAAATGTGGGACCGCCTCTTGTCTCCTGCTCTCCACAGCACATCGGCATGGTGGAGAGGGCTGTGCCCTGGGCCCAGTGGCCTCGTTGGCATCTGGCTCTGTCTTTTGCTGGGTGTGTGACCTGGGACAAGTTACTTAGCCTCACTTTTCCTCATCTGTAAAATGGGGTTGATAGCAATACACTTACTTCCCAGGGAAGTTGAAAGGGTTAAATGAGTTCATATTAGTAAAAAAAAAAACTTGGAAAAGGACACAGCACAAAGTAAGTGCAATGTAAGGTTGATCAGATGGTTAATTAATGGTTTTCATCGCACCTTGAGCTCAGCTGCAAAAAACCATGGCCCATTCCTGGCTGTTGCCCTCAGCAGCTGGGGCGCATCCTGTCTCTTATTTTAGTATCTTTCTTCTCAACAGCCTTGACAGCTGGATCAGGACGCCCTTATAGCTGAGTAACCTCAGGCTCAGAGAGCTAGGAAGTTGCCCAGTCAATGCTAAATAAATTGGCTCCAGGGTAGATAAGGGCAGGGGCCCACTGATCGCCAGTCTTGAACACAGCACCTGGCACACAGCCTGACTCAACTGATACCTGCTGGATGAACGGATGAAGAAATAAATAAATTATCCAAGGAGGGTACTGCTAGTTTATGGCGGAGCTGGGACCTGGATACAGGTGGTGGGACTGCAAGGCACGGATCAGACCCAGCCTCTGAGCTTAAGGGGCTGGCAAGCAATTGGATGACTAGTAACTAAAAGTTAAAATGCACACGATTTCGGTGCTTTAGGGAACACCTGGGACGTAATAGACATTGATAAATATTAGGAAGGAAGGAAGCAAGAGGGAGGGAAGGGAAGGAGGAAGGGGGGAGGGAGGGAAGGGAAGGGAAAGGAGAGAGGGGAAAGGGAGGTAAAGACTGATTTCATGTCAGAAGTTCTATTCTATTCATTCAACCAAATATCTATGAAGCCCAACAACCCGCCAAACCCTGTGCTAGATCCTGGGTGAACAGAGCAGATAAAAATCCCTGCCCTTCTGTAGCTGACATTCTAGTGGGGAGAGAAGGACAATAAGTAAGATTTAAAAAGTAAATTACACTGTGATTTAGAAGGTGAAAAATGCTATTGAGAAAAATAAAAGCAAGGAAGTTGTTTAGGGAGGCAGAGGTGAGAGGGCATTGCTGGGCTTTTCCAGTTATAAAATCCCAACGCTCTGGTACTTTACTTGGGCTGCTTTCAATGAAAAAAGAAAAAGAAAAAAGGGAGGAAGGGAGGAAGGGAGGAAGGGAGGAAGGGAGGGAGGGAGGGAGGACGCTGTCCTGTGAGTGTCTACCGGTGCCAGGCAGTTTGCATCATCATCTCATGCAATCCCAGTAGCAGCCAGTGTGACCAGTCCTAGCCCCGTTTGAGAGGTTGGATTCAGAGGCATTAAGGAAACTTCCAGAGGTCAGACAATTAGTAAATGACAGCATCAGTTAGTTTCTCTCCCCTTTCCTTCCGCACTGCT